>NHOP01001796.1:0-10060 GCA_018697155.1 Pyramimonas parkeae | reverse complement strand
AAAAAAAAAAAAAAAAAAAAAAAAAACAAAAAAACTTTCGAACCACCAGTTCACTCATGATGGTTGTTCAGGCGGTTGGTAATAATTCCTAGTGTAAACTTCCGATGCATGGTGAGAGAAATCTCTCGCTGCTGGATCTACTGCAACGGTTGCCCTCACACCTCCCACCGTATGAGGTGGTACACACCACTGGAACACTGCGGCGTCGCAACCTCTTGCGGACTCACCAACAATTCTCCGCCGTGCAAGATGATTATTCTTGCGTGTGTTAATAACGTCGTTCTTCGAGATATGTTTGTTAATTGCCACACTCCGTTCGGCTTGCTGGTTGGTTTTTCTCAGTTGAAGAACGAGGGCATCTAGTTCCCCATTTCCGTTATGCCTCCTGAGGAGAATCCGTCCCAAAAAGAATGGATCGCAACCAGGTCTTAGTGCCTGAGAATATGTTGAATTTCTTGTGTGCATGTCTTGGAAAGTTGTGGAGTTCAACCTCGACTGGCTCTATATTTGTTCGGTCACCAAACCATGTAAGATAGACATACACATCCGCGAAGCGAACTTGTTTAATTGATTCCAGAGCTAGCGAATTCTTGAAATAATTTACCAAATCACATCTTTAGCTCAGATATTTTGTCCGCGTATTCCAAGAGCTAGTCTGCGAGGTGGGCGCACACGCCCCAAGCGACCGATTTCTCAACGTCAGCGCCATACGGTCAGAACCACAGGGTCTGATGCAGTGAGCACCTTCTGCAGCACATCTGCCCATTGTACCTGATAGCAATCGCACCTCTCAGTCTGCGCCATGATCGGTACGTGTCACAACTTCCCAAGACTATTTTGTCCCGTTTTTGAAGACTGGCTCCAAAAAGCGAAGCGAGACTTGGCGGGATGAACCAGCGCGCTCCCTTGCCTTTCATTTGTATGCGTCGCACATATCTTCTCAGCGCGCATATTCTTGATGCTAGCTACCGCTATCTTGTTTCTCATTCCGAACTGCAGCATGTGGGTTGGTGCATAATCTCAGAACACGTTGCACGCCTGCTCTTGACAAGTGCGACAGGTTTATTATTTTCTCGAAAAGGGCAAGTTGCAGCATCCATCTTATTACAAACCATTCGTCATTACATGCAAGTTTAAACTATTCCTTTTTTGGTTTTTGTTTTGGGAAGGGGGGGGGACGGGGGGTTGCATGTGGAGGTACCGTTGAAGGTGCTCCCCAAGTTGGAAAACGGGTAGAGCGCCGTGCTTCGACGCTACACGTCACAGTTTCGGGGTCTGGAAGTATCCTGCCTTGGTCGCCGATTTCACATACGTTTTTCTCTTTCGATCCTAATATTCGTTGAGGTTGCATAGTTTTCCTATTTCTTTGGATTCATGAAACGAGCATACTATGACCGAGGACAACTTGTGTACGTGTATGTTGTGGTGATTGGTCGCTGTGCCTTCTCAGCCTATCGTGAGTCGGCTTCGTTGTGAAAAAGTGGAAGTTCTCCGCGAGCGATGTTTTCCTCTGCATACAATGCATTCATTATGTTCTCAACTTTTGTGATAGATTTTAGTCGGCTTGGGTGCCCATCTGCATTTTGGTAAGACCTTTTATGTGCACCTTGTTCCCTTTGCCTTCCTGAAGCTAACTACAAATGGTACGGTGGTTTTTAGTGGGTTCTTGACATACACATGCTCCATAGCAAGTACATGGTATTCGGTTCAAGAGTGTGTGCAACAATGACTTACACAAGCACATTGGATTTCTGTTCGTTCATGATTTGCCTATGTTCATATGGAACAGTTTTTTGTTCACGTTCACAGAGTTTATTGTCCTGAGCGGTGATTTGCCACAGTCCTGCTGAAGACCATAATCCAGGAAAGCTGAAGTCGCATTTGGTTTTGCTGAATAGACAATGATCTGGACGTGGAATTGTTTTGACTGTTTTGTATACCTTTGCAAATTGTTGAGATTTGAGGTCTGCTCAGAGGGGTGAGTTTGACCCAGTGGCTTGCATCTTATACAGGTCATGGGGTGATATACACCTAGATCAGATCGTTACACTGAAGGTTGCCATATTTCACCATCACGTACGATTCCGGACCTCGTGTGACCACTTTGCCACAAAGATTGCTCGGTTGTGAATGACAATGTTCATGTGGGGACCTTCATTTTCACCCTTAAGGGCTAAACTTGCGAGATCTTTACTTTGTATCTGTACATATGTAGCAGGCTTGGTGCACTGTTCCTTGTAGTGATATTGCCAGGTAAAGATTCAACTGTGTGATTAGTTGATGTGCCTGTCCGTCCTGCCGGTAGGGTTCATATCCCAAATATACATTTTTTGGCACTTGTTGCTTGTGTGTGCAACTCAGGCGTCAGGAGCGTCTCCTGTTTTGCGTTTTAATCTAAATCACGTTATCAAATAAATGATGAAGGCAATAATCAAGCAAGCTATCATGACCTGCGATTTGAAGTAGGAGCAATGGATAGTCACTGGACCTGGTAAAGTTATATGTGGTACATGTCTTCAATCATTCCTACCGTGACATCATCTCCGGCCTGAAGAAGACTTTTGCTCTTTGTCTTCAGAGTTCTATGTGCATATGGTTGAAAGTTTGGGCGTTGTGTGGAACAAACCTTGTGCCTACGAAAGAGATCATCATGGATAAGTGTAGCTTGAGCTTCAGTATCATGCGGTTGTGTTGTCGCCATGGATTCCGGAGGATAGTACTTCCTAGTGTTGACCGTATCGCTGAATGTGTGTTTCCATCTTCGAGTGCGCAGGTTGTGCTTGGTGCGTATGTGGTAGTTCTTTATTGCGTTGTCATACATCACGTATCTGCGATGTTGTTGTCTGTTCTGTACTCTCTGACAATGCACTATGGTTTCACTGAGTGTAAGTAAGGCCTGTAAGTTTCACTGAGATGTTTCTGAAGGCGTCAATGTTGAACAAGTAGTCGCTCTGGAGGTCAAGAGGGAACAGAGTACATGTAACATTCCTCTAAATAAGTTTTGTCGATGGACATGACGACATGCATATTTTCTAAACGGTTTCAGTTTAAAGATGCTAATTATCTTGCAAGATGGATCTTGTCTTGTCGTCCAATGGGTTGTTGTCACATGCAAGCATCGTTGAGTCTCATGATTTCTTTTCCCAACATTTTTTTTTTTTCACGTGATTCCGTCACATGTCTTGCCTCTTTGAAAGTTCCACTCCTCTTCGGTGTCAACGTGCACAACAAAGGCCACCGATCAACAATGTTATGATGCCTCGCATCATATTGTGTGTTTGGAAC
Organism: Pyramimonas parkeae; assembly: GCA_018697155.1. Classification (NCBI taxonomy): domain Eukaryota; kingdom Viridiplantae; phylum Chlorophyta; class Pyramimonadophyceae; order Pyramimonadales; family Pyramimonadaceae; genus Pyramimonas; species Pyramimonas parkeae. The sequence goes on along the minus strand of NHOP01001796.1, from coordinate 6,775 downwards.
ATGTAAATCTGTACGATTTGACCTGAAACTGCCGTGAGTCCCTTACAGTGACCTGCAGATTACCCATTTGTTGGATTTAGCGTGTTGTGCGCTGTACTTGCTCCCATTTCCCGCCTGGAGGTGCTGCTCTTTTTGGTGGCACCTTCTTCCATGTCAGATCTTCGTTTTGGTCTGCATGCTGTGTGCATCGAAGTGTCTAGTGTTTTCCCTGCATTGAGCAAAATTTAGATAGCGCATATGTGTGTGAAAACTGCAATGTGCGGAGATTCTGCCCGATTGTTTGACTCCCTGCATGAAACTTGCCATGAGGATCAGGGGGGCGTGAAAATTGCCCCCTTTGTGATTCGGGCATATTTCAATGCAAGGTCTTGACTGGCGGCTGACAAGGGTGCGTTTGAGCAGATAAGCATTGTGTTAAAGGCATGTTCAGTGCAGATCGTTTTTTTCTTATGCTTCTGTTGACTGAAAAACCTGATTCTTCGGAATCGTGTGAACATGAAGATTCAACGAACAGCCCGCTGGTTGTCAACAGATTCTTCCAGACCCTCCAACATCGGCATCCAATGCAATGCCCTCGGCACATGGAGCGCTTGTTTTGCTGCCATACCTGTAGCAAACCTTTCGCAACTTGTGCTACTCTTGCACATCTGCATCCCGCGGCACTATTTGTGCAAACGAACGTGACTTGTTCTGGCCATGTATTTGAGTGTGTGCATCAGGTGGTGTATTTGGACGTGGGGCTCATGGAGTGTCTTCTGGCGGTCACCAAGGTCATGATCATGGAAGAGGACGTTTCACACGATACCCGAGCTTCATTCAGTCCTACAAGGTAACAGTCAGCGAGGCCCATTGCAGAGAATGTTTTAAGGAAGAGTTAAATTCGTCGTGACGTTTCCTGGTGCTCGTCTTGTCAGGTGCATGCCGGGCCCACTGGCTATCACGCTGAATCGATGCGTGTGCAAATCCCACCTGCTCCGGATCTAGCTGTACGGTTGTCTCACTCTGTTTTTGGCCTGGGTTTTTCTTTAGGACGACCCTTACTACGGCCATGAAGAGGATTTGCGTGAGAGCAGCCATCAAAGAGGCCGGCACTCGATTGAGCTGGGTCGGTCTGAGCGCGGCGAGCGCCCCAGAGTCTCAAGCATTGTAAGTGAGATGACGCGCCGCCTGCATGAACGCAGCATCTCCCCCAACTCCAGCCAGGCTTCCAGAGCTGGCTCCGGTGCGTCGCTTTCTGGGCATACTCATGTCTAGGGAGCGGGGGCTTGGGGTCTCCCAGGCTCGCCCCAAGTAAACGTGCTGTGACGTGTGGCTAGTGCTTATCCCTCGGTTCGAGCGACACACTTGCCTTCGTGCGCGCTTAACATTGCCATTCATTGCCTGTGGCTGGTAGAGCTTGGGCTAGCCGAATGATGCCCTACTTGTAATGGCACTGCAAGTGCGTTGCTTATGGGTCTATTTCAAATCCTAGATCGATCCCATTTTGGTATCGGAGCGCATAGCTCACGCTGCAATGACCTGCAGCATTTTCCCTTCGGTGCACGTTGCAAAGGACTGCTGTATCTAGGTGCTGCAAGCTATTTCATTTGCGCCTCTCGTGTCTCTAGCCATCCAGCATGCATGCCTGGAGCAGATGTTGATTGCGGATGGATCAACAGCTCTCCAGACCTTCGGAAAGCGCCACAAACGTGGACACATCCGAGCAGCCAGTCTGTGGGTGTCAAGCAACTTGAACTGGTTTGTTGTGACATACAACCAGATGCCTTCCCGACTGATGCTGCGCGACTTGAAGTCGATCGCTCGTACTTTTCCGTACTGCATGTGAAACATGCAACATGTTGATATCCAAAAAAATCACGATTTGTGGCATACTAGTCGATGGATCGCATGTTATATCACAAATGTTTCATATCGTGAGACTTTTGTGAGCCCTAATGATGATGCACATTTTTTTTCTGCCTCTGGGTTACAAATGTGCCTTAAATGGTGTCTATTTGAAACGCTGCTCTCGCAGCCTATGTTGAGGGCAAGCACGAGCAGACGGCACGTCAGGATTCATGCACCTTGAACCCTTTTTGTTTAAGCATGTGCCACTTGTTTTGTGAGGATTTTGATTTAGGTTGAGCAGTTGGACCTCATGATTGCAGGAGGAAGCCCAGGGCCCAGATCGTTCAGTATTGGCGTGACAGGACGAACCATGAGAAGTCATCGCCGCAATGCTACTGTGTCGATACAGCCCCAGGTGTGTCGCAAGCGGTTGGCCCAAGTTTGCTGGGCTGTGTACATGTGAATGACATTTCTAGCATCCAGACAGCTGTGGTGTGATGTAGAGATATGAGTTTGCTGGATGTGAACAGCCCTAACCCATTCCATCTGCTGTGCCGATGTGCGCCATCAGCACAGCCCGCAGAATACTTTGTGTTTCACCACTGATGACTTTTGAACCATGAAATGATTATTGTGTTTGTTTTTCCCACACTTGTTGGAATCTTCTTGAAAAGGGGTGGTGGGATCAGGCTTGTACAAAGCTTGAGCAAATCACTAAGGGTTTATGGCTCTGGATGGCTTGCGCGGCATGCTCTTCAGTGGCGTTCCTTGTACTCGGACAACAATGCTGGTGTGTCGAGGATCTTGCTCATTGTCTGGCTCCACCTGCCCATTGCTTCTCGCGCTGCAGGAAGTGGACTGCACGCAACGCCAGACCAGCAGCACTCTGTCGGTTGTTGCCAACGCCCTGAGCGGACTGCTTTCGCCCAAATCACCAAAGTCCGGGAGCTCCTCGGAGTCCGCATCGAATGCTGGCAGTGCTGGGCCTCAAACAAGGAGTTTCAGCGCGGGGCCGGTGCTGGACAGCACGACGCCGGTGCTGGACCAACCTGGGCGCGCCAGGAGTGAGCACGTCACGGTTACAAAGCTCCACTCCTCGGGCTCTACAGACAGCGCCACTGTGGTGACGCAATCCAGCACCTCCCTCCAGCACGCGTCCAAGAAAGCGAGGAGGTTGTTGCACCGCAGAACAAGCATCAATCTGGGGGACGGGGCGGCGAATCGGGCAAAGGCGGAGGAAGCAGCGGCGGCGGCGGCGGCGAGGCACAAGCGGACGTGGATGCGCTGGAACCTGGTCCTTGATCGTATGCGCAATGGCTTGCCGGTGCGAGGGCCCTGTCTCTCTGCCTGAACCTGTCGTTGAAACCAAAACCCTGCTTCTCAGGGGACATGCCGTAGGTGTGATGGATCTATTTCCGTGCGAAAAAATGCATGGAATTTACATGAGTGTTCTAGGACGCCATCGGCATACTTGATAACTTTTTGCATTGCTGGAAATCCAAGATGTCTGCTGCAAACAATGGGCAGGTTTGTGCTTTGCATTTCCAAAGGAGTCCCGCAAAACTTGCAAAAATAAGCCATGCTAATCCATCGACGAATTTGTTGCAATGACCACATATCACCCCAAAGGACCAATCTACACATCTTTATGGGCTCCGATTCATGAAGGTTCTCCTTCTGGCTTAAATACGCCTTGTGGGAATGTGGCGGGTCACAGGATGAGTCCATCAAAGATGAGCTGTTTCCTGCACCAATTGATGATAATGCCTCGGGCGAGCCGGTCAAGCGTTCCGGAGCAGAATTGTGCTTCCCCGCAGATTTTCCTCTGGTGTTGGATGTGGTATCCTTTTCAGCAAAAACCCTAAGTGGAGCACTCGCATGCATATGATCTTGAGCACGCCAGCAGGCTGTCCATACTGACAAACAGGATGAACGTTGTTAGCCGGTGTTTCTGATTTGTAGTTCTCATATAGCGTGTCATCTTGTGCTCAAGCACTGTTCGTTCCTGCAGGTGGGGCATTCTGCGAGATGCCATTTGCACCAGCGAGGCGATTCGAAAGGACATTGACTTCAGCAAAAAGCTGTTCGGTGGGTGCATGATGAAGCCCAAAGACGCACAGTACCTGATAGCCATGCAGGACCTAGATGCTCAGCTGTTTATTGAGACTCTTGAGCTCATTCTTCAGCATTGACAACCACAACAACAATGTTGGCCTGTATGGCACCTGGACTGCCTGTGCAGAAGGCGCCTGGAGTGTCTTGATGTTGTTTGGACGTTTCGTTGGATGTATGCAGGACGGGATACAAGAAATATAGAGGACCAGGAAGAGGAGCCGAACCTTGATTGGGTGTTGCTACCCAATAGCCAATTTCGCTTGGGCTGGGATATCATCCAGTGCTTTATTCTGATATATGTGGCGGTGGCTGTGCCCTTGAGGGTGCGCCGCGCTTGCTGACTTTGATATTATTTTTCCTCTCCACCTGCACGGTTGCATGTCTATCCTTTAGCAAAAGTGCTGTATGTGCGAAGCCGAGGCATGAACAGAATTCCTCCACATGAGCATAATATGCAAGCATGTGAGACCATATGTCAGAAAGATAAATTGCTGTAGAAGGTGCCTGAGTTTCGAACACATTTGAAACCACCTAAATGTTCTGATGGGATTTCCTTTAAGACTCCTCCCGTTATTGGAGAAAGAGTATTGCCCATTGGTGTGTTATTCACCAATGGTTGAACTTGAAAGTTTACGTGATTAGTATGCATACCCCTCCTTGCCCAAGCTTGAATCTTAAAACCAGGGCTATCATCAATTTGTTGCGCTACAGGCAGGATTCTCGATGAACCTAGAGGGAGTTTCATTTACTTGGGAGTTCGCTGTGGACGTGTATTTCTTCATGGACATTGTGTTGAATTTTATGACAGCTTTTGAGGACGAGGATCGAAAGCTGGTGCGTATGTTTGTTTGAATCGATGCCCCACTGCTTTCTCATTGAGGACCATTCCCACCGCCTAGGATCAAATGTGCCTTTCGTTAATCAAATGATGATTGTTAATTTATGACTCCGCCTTGTAAAGCTGATTTTGACACCTACGCGTACTTTCACAAAGAACAACGTTGCGTAAAGCGTGCCGTGATCTATGCCCACTAATTGATGCTGCTGCCTGGTAGTGGTGATTTGATGGTGTGGCGTTAGGGGGTGGGGTTTTTAGTGGGCTGAATGCCCTGCTGCTGCAATCATTATGCCTTGCATATGCTGCATGTTTTTCGAACTCGCTTGCTTGGGTCCGAATGATCTGATCGCAGTAATGCATTTGTTTGAAATTGTTGTTTCGGTGAGCGCAGGTGACAAACCATTGGCACATTGCGCGCAACTATGCTCAATCATGGCTTGTGATAGACATCGTGTCCATTCTACCCATTGACTACACCATTCGTGGGATCAATGGGAACTTCCTGTGCTCTTTCGGTGCGCGCATAGAGTGACTTGAGAGCATGATGCGAACACGTGGCACTCGATGCTGTTCAAGGTTGTTGTATGGTAGCCAGATTTGATTGCACAGCATGTTGTGCTTTGTTGCTACAGAGTTTCTCGAGGGCAACACTTTCACTTTATGGCTGGCGGTGCCATCATGATTTTGAGTATTGCTCAACCTGTTGGGTTATTGTATTTTGTGCAGAAAATATGCGTCTTTTTGGTCTGAAATCCTGTAGATTTCTGTGTACGATGTCTGGCGCTGCTCTCTGCGTCATAGCACTTGCTTGTACCTCATCATTGTACATCAATTGTTGTCCTGCAGAGTTGAAGGGATGTGGAGAGCGCGGCGCACAAGGGTCCCATTTGGGACAATACTTCAAAGCCTTCAAGATCCTGCGCATGATTCGTCTTGTCAAGCTTCTCGGTCTTATGAAGTTCAATAGAATGTTGCAGCGATATCAGGTGAAACCTTGGCGTTTTTGCCCACTGTCCTCTACACAGTCAACATACCTTCCAGCACTGCATGTTTGCGCATGTTTGCTTGGAATGTCGGTGTGACATAGCGCATTTGAGGAAGCTTGGTAGGGCCTCTCTTGGGTGGACATCTCAATTGAATTGGATATACTGGTTACATTGTATGAGTGCAGAATGTTCTCCAGTATCTTGGATTCATTTCCACCAGCTGCTCGCAAACATGATACGACCTCCGAAGGATGAATTGTGCAAGCTACGATTCATTTATTTGGCTGATGTTCTAATTGATTTTTCTCTGGATTAAGGCTACCGTGTGTGAAATCATTTGTGCGTCATTGCATATTTTCAGGATGAGCTATTCCACATCATGCAGTTGCTCATGGTGGTAAAACTGATCTTCGTGATGTTGTTCATCGGGCATGTTGTGGCGGTATGTGAATGTAGCATCATATTTCATGCAATGTTATGTGTTTATGTATGTATCGAAATACAAAAGCTTTGTCTTGTGGGAGGAATCTTGCTCAGTTCCTGCACTAATGAAGGAATGTTGTATCACATTTCGAAGGTATGTCATTATGATACAGTCTCCTGTTTAGTTTTACCTACAAATCTAGGCATCTGAAGAAAAGGCTTGACTATGTGTGTGATGAATGTTGCATGGTTTTCAGTGCATGTACTATTTCGTTTCAACATCGGATTGGTGGACTCCAGAAGACGAGGAGATGATTGAGCTTGGAATTATGACCCCATGGCTCATAGAGCAATTCGGCGAGAACTATGACGACGTGGACATCGGATCCAGGTAGATTATTCATCTTGAACATGCAGGCCGCTCGGGTATTGGACTATGTGGGCTAGATAAAATTGCTTCATGCTCTCCAGTCATGATTTAGATTATGCACAATGGCAACCCGCAGGGCTACTTCATGCTGATGCGCACTGCACATGCAGCTCAAAAGTGCAACGGAAATCCGTTTCCGTCCCATGTTTTTGGTAG
>NHOP01001795.1:0-10052 GCA_018697155.1 Pyramimonas parkeae | reverse complement strand
TTGTTAACGCTTGTTGCATTCGCTCTCATTGTAACAGCAAGAGTTGAGCGAATATACACACTACTTTTTGATTTGAAACAAACACCCGATATTTGAAAGCATATCCATTGACGGCGGAGGCAACGAACACCCACTCTCTTCTTTGAACCAACAACGCTAGGGCAATGGAGCGGAAGCGTGTTCAAGTGGAGCATGCGGTGAGCCAGGTAGCAGCGACAACGATAGCACACTCAACCTGCACTGGCACCTGGCCCAACAAGCCTCGACTTCTGTGTGTGTGCGCACCCGTTGGAGGGACGCAGTTCTCGTGGCTCCAGCACAACTTCGTCCTCATCTTCACCCTCACGCCACTCCAGCTCCTGGTCCATTGTGAACGCCTCCGGGTCAAGGTCCGGGTCCACCTGAAGGCCACTCCATTGCAACACAAGCCGCCGCTCAGCTCTCATGTGTGCGAGTGTATAATGGGATATGACCCCTAGCAGTAGGGCGGGAAGCCACATCAGCTAATGACACAGTAGAATTCCATATCCTGGCAATGTCACTCCAAGGAGCAGTGCACCAAGGCTACCATATATCTACACACGGAAAATTAAGATCCTGCAAGACGTGTCCTACACAATCAAAATCAAAGTCCCTGCAGGGACTGTCATGCACAACCGAGCAAACTTTTTGCCCACATACTTATGTGGCGAAGTCATCACTCCAGGTCCGGATTTGCAAACGTGAGCGCCTGCTGCCCATGTACGGGGGCGGATATGTTGCATGAGTGCCGTTGACAACAAATTGACAACAAATTGAACAAAGAAACCCAACGCATACCCTAACCCAACCCATCATCTGTAAGCAAGCGTGCCTAAACTTAGTCCTCCTGCACTTCGCAGATTAATCACTTCAATCAAGGAATTCACAAGATGTGCCAAAACGTGCCTAACTGAAATATCAGGCCAGGTTTATGATGATATGAGGAGTGTCAGTGTATGTTTGATGAAGCAAATCACCAATGGCATTCCATGACGGCCTACACGAGTTCGTTGCTGGGCGTGTACACACTGGGCTACCAGATCCCTCATCGACAAGATGTGGTGCCATGTCAGCTGAGACGCATGCGAAACCTCTGGGCATTGACATATGCAAACGATAGTTTGTCACATGTTGACTAGCTTAAGCATCAACTGACTGTGATCAGGTCGACCAGGTCGAGTGGCCATGTTGGTGGCGCATCAGTTTATGTTGCGGGGGCACTGTGTTTAAACTCCTACATGGGCATTTACCGCCTCAGCTGATAGTGTATCGAAGGCCATGCTGGCTTGGCGGATCATCTTCTTTTTGCGAGTGATCATGCTGATCGTCTCAACCAACAACATGTCACTGGCGGTCCCGAAATGTCTCATTCATGATAAGGTGCAGATGCCGCGAAGCATGTTGCATGTGGACGTGCAAAGATCAACAGCCGATTTCGACCAGTGTCGCGAGAAACATCTGCTTGCATGCTACGGCACATGGCGTAACATGTGTACGTGATTTGATACATGTGTCGATTTCAGAAATACATATTGAAGAAACAGAGCTCGGCAAGTGACTAGGTCGTCACGGCTGCATGCTCAGTGGGCGGCATTCTCGTCCCATTTTGCACGTGCAAGCATCATTGAGGATTGCATCCCCAATGTTCATGCGCAGACTGTGCATTGACTTCGTGGCATGGTTGTTGCACCCTACTTCTCTCGTGAAACGCTTCTCCCTAGACAAGGTCCTGGGGTCTGATCATTCGTTCTTCCACAAAACTCTGTGCTCCCAGCGACAATTGGGCATCAGCTGGTCTGTCATCACCAGTAGCGCAGGCTCAAGGGTTGACTTTGATTAAACGGGAAATGCCAAAACTTTTCAAGAAATACAAACATCTTATCACCCATATTGAGATCAACCACGAGAACATTGGTTCGTTCAATTGTTGGCATGCCTGAGCACGTCACGTCTTGTGCTATTGCCTACGTCAGGGTCATTCAGCACATGGGTTGTGCAAAGATGGAACCACGCAGCAGTAGTCACACAATTGGGACGGTGCGCACAACTTGTGGTTCCCTGATGATGAGCATTATGGCTAAGAGCGGTACATGCAAAACCACATGATCAGCACAACATGGTGCGCATCGCACGAGCAAAACTAGGCAAGTCCACCCCAACGCCAATCAAGATGGCTGCTAAAGCAATGATCGTCAGAGCAAAATCTGTGCTGAGTTGTGTCGATCTATCATTCTTCTATCGTCTATCAGCCCCCTACAGTGAGACATAGATGTCAATAGCCTAACCTTAGGCCATAACATTTTCCTGATTTCCATGGAAGGGCAGTTAAACGAAACAAGAATGATACCTGCATGAGCTCCTCCACGCGCTGCTCCTCGTCGTCCTCGTCATACGCATAGTAGTCATAGTCCGGACCAACTTCTTGGTACCACGTATCAAGCACGTCAGGCTCCTCGTAGCTGAGACTCATGTTGATTATCCGGATCTATGAGTTCTGCAGAGGAAGCTCAGCACATACAGCAAGGGTTGAGCGCCTTGTCTGTAGGCAACCGCTTGAGTGAGTATGCATAAATACCCGTAGAATGACACACATGTCATGACACTGATTTGATATGAAATGTATGTTGGGGTATATCTGATGAGGGTCATTGATGCTCGTTGTGTTTCATCCTGCTCATTCGTCCAACTGGTGTAGTGTTTTCGAAAAGACCGAATCTTGCATATGAATACCGCTAACGCATCACAATATCCCTAGTGATACCGCTCCGGCATCAATAGCTGCGCAACACAAACACCACAAATGCATCGAATAATCTAGAGCAGTTCACAAGCTTTACACTTCATGTTGAACTGGAATCATAATCCAGGAAAGAGCAGGCACTATGTCTTCATCATCCTGTATTTTCGCCTAGAGTACAGGGAACAGTTGCGTGGAGACTGGTTATGGTCTGGAAAAGGAATTTGCTCGCTAGTACACCAATCAATTACGAAAATTAGTCTTCGTTTATTTGTTATGCATAGTTTCTGGAATGGCACATTTCATTAACAGAAACTCATTCGGGGGAAAGTACATAGAAGCAGCCAAAAACATAACACTGGGCTATCTTGAGCTACATGATGTTGTCTGCACACTCTACCATGCTCGCGCATTCCTCCACAAAAAAATAATCGTGTAATGACATGCGCCTGTAACGACCATTCTCAAAATGGGTTGTGACTCCAGTGTTTCAGTATTGCTCAGGGGTTCCGCTGCAACACTTGACATGTCACATTTCATGTGTATGAGCTCAAACAAGCGCATCTGCAAGACCAAATATGTCAATTAGTCCTCATTTCCGTGAACAACTGTCAAAAGATTGAGCGCCCTGTTTTTCGCCTGTGCAATTTGTGCACACAACATATTGAAATGGGCTTTAGCTGCAGTGAAATTAAGTGAATTCACAATGGTCTGGACGAAAGTGTATGGCTTCGTCCATCATATCAAACGTTTATACAAAAAAATATCGATAACATTGAAAAAAATTTGAATTCCTGTGCGACTTCGAAGCAATGACCTACCAGCGTCGAAACACGCTGTGCGCGGTAAACACTTCTCTATGGCCTTGTTAGGCCTCGCAAACCAGCCAAGCGTGCGCCTGGAACTAGTGATGGTTGATATCTAGCGATTCTAAGTGGCTTACTGAGCGCAACGTGTGATTCGAATACCCATCTCATTTTACTTTAAAGCGAGAACTTTTATGTTCGCGCAAGGGTTGAAAGATTCAACATGATGGAACTTCGAGCGACTGAAACTGAGTCGCGGTTCGGTTCAGAAGACGAAAATCAGCTAAATTTCAGCGCAACCCCGATATCCAAGAAGCATAACACCTGTTTGTAAAAAAACTCGTCACATATGATGATTTGCATATGAGAAGTGACGCATCGTCCAATTGAAGCACGCTTGCGCAACTGCTGCCCCGCAGCAATTCAGAGCTACCCATGTTCGAGGTCCAACCGTCTCTCACGCATGAAGCCAAACAACACACCAACATGTGGTGCCTGAGGAAAAACTAAGTCGAAAAACAATATGAAACACATATTCTTCGGTGAGCTTGAAACGTTGTCCACATAGGACGTCCCGATCCAGCACAACACCCGGACAGAGCTGGAGGAAATTTTCTCAAGACTTGTTTTTTCGCGAGTTGTACAAACGGAGCCCGGACGAGAAGCGTCGGCGAGCGGTGCGGTGGGCCGGAGGAGCTCTAATTCGTTGAACCGCATCCGCCCTCATAATAAAAAACAATATCCAGATAGAACCATCTGATGTATCGTGGTACGAGATGAGTGATCGTCCGCTACCCGATGTTGATACGAGTGCCGAATCATGTCCGCTGCTAGAACCGTGGCAACCCCCGAATCAGGCTTCCGTTGGAACGCCACCCGATAGTCGCAGCAGTGACGCCCACCTCTCGGTTGCTCATTGACGTGAAACAATACGATCATGGAAACATTAGTTGTACATGCAAGATGTCGCCATATGCACTCATTGGGCACGTACGGGCACAGACGTCACGAGACAATGTGGTCACCATATACCGATCGTTGGCGTGTATCCGCGGTATCAAGTTTTTCACACGGGTTGCTTGAGAAATGGGTGCGTAAAATGAGGAAACAAAAAATCACTAAACCTGGAGAGGGAAAAGTTGTATAACGTGAATGGAAAGTGATAATCAGCGCGTATGATACACAAACGAAACCCAATATGACGCATGAGTAAAGCAAGTGCACTTCGGGGGCTCATCTGACCCACATCCTAGATATGGTGTTGGTTTAGTGCAAGCCTGACGTCGGCCAAATCACGTTCCGGAAATTCACGTTGCTCCTAGTGTCTGGAAGTTTTCCATCTTTGGCTAAGTGGATCGATGCAATAACAAATCGAGCCTGCTGGCCATAACCAGCAGTGGTTCATTAAGCATAAGTTCTAAAATGTAATTTATTTTTATTACCCCGAGGGGTCTGAGATTTCGGATGGGGTCTGCTCTGCCGTGGTGGCGGCAAGAAGGGATGCCTCCCATGAATGATTATAGAGATCGCGACGTTCAAAGCATGCCGATACTTTTCAAAACAAATCAATACGCGAACCGCTACTTGTGTATGGCACTCTAGCTCCCAGCCCCCCACAACCACGAGTAACGAGCCCAGATCGATTTGGGCTCGTTACCCATGGTTTGCAAAGGCACAAGCTCTCTGCCGAGCCGGGGGGACGGTCCGCCTGGTGAACAAACAGTCGGAGCGTAACCAAAGAGTTGCAAAGCGTTAACAAATAATTGGAGGGCTTGAACAGTGTTCTACTTCCGCAGGTGTCCGCGAAAGGAGAGCACAGTTGCCTATCACGTTTAGACGTTCGCCACAAATCCAACGAGCGTTCGAACGCTATTCCTACTTGCATTCTTTGAGGTTTGATGGTATGTGTATTTCTTGGGTATATCAACATATAGTTTGCGCTTGTACCATCACGTGATGAATACAGCCATCACTAGTAGCAGTGGTGCTTTTGGGCAAGCAAGTGTGCTGGGTTGCATCCCTTGATTGTATTCAATACAACAGCCTTGGATCTATCAGTGGCTGCACATCGATTCGACCGCTGTACGAGGACATTTCAGCCGTACGTTTACTTAAAATAGATATGGTTTCCGGAGATGTTTGGGCTCGCGTGTTTCAGCGTGCTCGCGGAGAGGATGTCCTCTCTGCCCGGGAACCTGCCTCTGTACCATCCCACAAGTCAGGCCAGGCGCTTGCTCGTTGGTTGGAACATCCCCGTCCTAATGAAGATGCTGCGCGAAAGTTCCACAGCTACCTGAAGTCAGCACGTAAGGTGCCATTCCTTTGAATTTGATTCAGTTCCGCGAACTGTTTTTCGAGTTTGAAGCAACCCAAGAACCGTGTCAATCGTACTCCAATACACAACCCGTGGTTGAAGACCTTGCATAAACGATACATGGACAGACCACAGACATGCGCAAGCATGGGTATCGACAGTGAATTTATTTTCCACAAATGATTAGGTGCCACATCATTCGAGTTCCTCCTAGTGTGTTTGAGATTTCTCAACTGTTTTTGTCAATAATATCTTGAAATGTATCTGCTTTTCATGCACATGCTGAAAACGATTTGGTTGTCACAAAACGTGAGGCAAAAATTTGACGTCATTAAGCAGTTTCATGATGACGTAGTGTTCCATTGTTCCACGATTTCATCGCAGCAGAAAAAGGCCTAGTGTACAAGTTCGCAAATCGAAAAATCAACAAGGAAGACCTAGCCCTGCTCATGTTTAACGGCATCTGCAAATAAGTCGAAGCTCTTCAACGAGATTTGACTTGCATCCTGATGGAACTCTATAGTATTTTGTATTTTATGTAGCTCTGTGCATGGGACGGCAGGGTCAGCCTGGTGCGGTAATCAAGGTGGAGCATTTTCTTCCTCCAAAAGTTGCTGAGGGCATCCTGAATGCCTTCAAGGTGATCTCCCAAGTTCAGCTCAATTCTAGTGGATTGGATCAATTCTGCTATATTCTGATGAATTGCGCAGGCATCCAAGTCGGGTCAACGTACTCTGCATGTGTTTCTCGTGAATAATGGCTTGCATCTGTTTCAGCAAGCGTTCATTCCCATCTCAACCCTCAACCAGCTCTGTGCTTGATAAATTATTAATAGACAATCAGGCATCCTTACCCATGATGAGTAGCGCCATATGTACTTTGAACAGCCGCACGTAAACCTTCTGTCATTTTCAACGCAGGTTATGAGCTGGTGTTTCTTTTGCACAGAGGTTGCATGATCAACGTGCCAACTGTTTTTGTACTTGTATAGGTGCTTGCATATGTGTTTGAAATTATCCCACGTGGTAAGCTGGTGTTTGTAGAGCTGGTCAGGTCTGTTCTCTCAACCATTCTCTTGAGTACAAACGCAAAGGCTTTGCTGCTCTTGGATTTAGGCGGCACCATGTGAGTCATGGACTTTGGCCAAAGCACAGAATGATGTTGGCAAGAAGGAGGATGGGGCAGGATCAGTTATGCACAAGTATGCCGTTGGTGATGGCTCTGCACCCATGATGCGCACAAAGTGCCCCCCCACAGGTGCATGTGTAGAGTCGCTGCCAATGATGTCGGACATTCAGTTCATCTCAACAGTCTGAACCCATTGTATCCCTGAAGGTTGCCTGCCGACGCGCAATTATCTCGCAATTTTGGTTGTGCAATTGGTGTTCATCAGGACTACACAGGAACACTTGAGCATATCATGTTGCTTGGTGGTGTTTGAGGTACAATTCAAGGATATCATGCAAATTAACTCCCTGAAATCAGAGTACCCACAAGAATCCAAGCTGCTCAACATTCGCCTTGTTTATTTGCTCGTCACAAATGAAATGAAGATTTTTTTAACGATAGCCTGTCCAAAATGATACGTTGATAGTGTTGCGCTTTCCAAGCTGCTTCAGGATCCTACTGCCATCTGAATCTACATGAGCTGCAGAAAGGCTGTTGTAAGCAGGTGCGAGCACGCCGCACACCTGTCCTGCTGCTGCTATCAGTGGCCTTCAACAGGCTATCCAGACTTTATTTCCAAACATGGAGAGTGCTTTCCAAGCTGGGCGGTACACGCGGGGTTGTTTCATCGCGCCGCACGATGACGTCGCGTTCAAGGACGTGGAGGATGTGAGATCAGGGTGAGTGTGCAGCTTCTCTGTCGTTGTCTAAAACGATGTCTCGCCGACGTGCAAAACATGAGTTTTTTTTAAAAGAATGTTGTCCTTGAGGGCACGAAAGATGGTACAACATGCACCTCCCATATTGTTGTCCCTCGTGGCAACTGTGTTTATCTCGACCAGATAAAGGGAAGAGCGTTTCCTTGTATCGATCATAGTCACGTTGTGAATGACAAATTGCATTGAACAGACAGAATATCGGATACCGTAACAACTGCTGTGGTTGAATCGCCCAACTCAGATTTGTGGCAACATAGTGCTATAATCTCGTTAACGGATGTAGCAATTACCTGAAGGGGTCGAACGTTTGCCTGCTCCACAAGGTCGCTACAGTTGGGGTTCTGGAACTTCGCAAAGAATACGTAATGACACGCTGAGACAACCTGATCACATTCTGCGTGTATTTGTCTAATGGTTATCTGTCGCTGCTATTTGTTTGTACCAGAAGGCGGTGTAATGTTCTCCCCCAGCGTCTGCTACCAAGCAACACATGGCTCGTTGGACCTTTTGATCTTCATCGCAGGCTGCCTCTTGCATTTCCTTTGTTGTCAGCTATTTTCCATAGACTCTCGACTGTGCAAGTTCAAGTTCAACGACGCTTCCTCAACTCTCTAGAAGTCATTGCAAGATTATCTTCAAGCGTGCCTCTCTCAATGTCGATGTTCTTGCCCATTAGACTTCTGGGTGCAGGCCTGGGCGAAAACAGATCAGTCTGAAGTTGTCCAACTTGTGGCTTGTGTCTCCCCGATTGAACCCCTCTCATACAGGCAATAAGCACCTCTGAGCTTGCCCAGTGCATGCCTGTGTCCGATCTCTCCCTACGTTGTTTTTGTCGTGGCTGGATGCTCCTCTGTGAAGCATGCCCCTTGCTCTCGCACTTCGATCAGACCATTGATGAGTTCTACGTTTTCCTCCAAAGTGAGAAGATTCACGCCCTCACATCTCCAATTGCTCTATGACAGTTTTCCCAGCCACTCTCAGCACATTTTGTGAGCCTGCTGTGTGTGTGTGTGTGTGTGTGTGCAGATGATATATTTCATGCTCGTTGGCCATCGATTTCGGTCAACCCATTCACTAACATACGGGTTGAGGATTTGTGTATAAACAGTTGCATTGTCCGCCACGAACGAGAGGTGGCTGTGATCTACTACCTCACCAAGAATTGGGAAGCAGAGTTTGGCGGTTGCTTTGTTGACTTAGAATCAGGGATCGAGCATGTCCCACAGTTCAACACCCTAGTTGCGTTCAGAGTGCCCTTGCTGCACGAAGTTACTCCATTGCGGATTGATAGGAACCGATTCTCCATGTTTGGATGGTTCTACAAGCCTGTGAGTGAAACGCCGTCCACCATGGACAATGCAGGCGAGCAAAAGGAAAAAATCCTAGTGGCAAAGCGAAGACAACCCCAGGAATTCTCTCTTCGCAAACATAAGCATCACTCGCAATGCTTAAAGAGCTTGAAAATAAAGAAGCGTATCAAGAAGCGTATCAAGAGAACTTCGGAAGGAAGTCCGGAAAAGTGAGTACTTTACCACGGAATATGCAATTGGTTCATGAGTGAACAGTCATTAATGTGCTCTAGGGGAAATGGATTCGATTACATCTTGACGACTTGCGTCAGTGTCCACACATGCAGGATGGAGTACACTGCAGCGAGATGGTAATTTCGGCGCAATCTAGATATATACGTCGGCGCGTGAAATTATTGATTTTTCATTGTGAAATGACCTTCTTCAGATTTGGGCGATCCAAGATGCTATAACAAACATCTTTGGCAACACTGCAAGCGAATCCTTGGAGGTGCACCGATTTGCAGAGCTCACCCGCTGGCATCCGGCTGCACATGAAACACGCAAAGTGTGTCTTGCATGGTTCACCAATGATCTGGAGATTGTCTTGATGGGGATGACAAGACACATTCTCCTTGGATCGTACAACATATAACGGGATCTAGATCTGCAGGATTCAATAACATATTTGTGCAGGTTGTGTTCCTTCTCGTGTAGGAAACAACGCAGCCTTGCGGTAGCATGAAGTTCCGGTCAAACATTTTGCAATATTTGTCAGGAAGTTGAAACATCACGTTTCCGTATTTTTGAATTGTACCCATTCATTTCTATTTCGTGAAGCTGACTCTGACATGCACGATTGAATATGTGAGCAGTCCTCAGCGTTGCACCAATACAATATCAGTACAATATGCTAATGGGGATAGTGACATGTGTTGTCCTTGCCCCCCCCCCACCAAAAAAAGAAAAGGAAAAAAAAACCTTTTGAACCACCAGTTC
>NHOP01001794.1:0-10057 GCA_018697155.1 Pyramimonas parkeae | reverse complement strand
AATGTTGGCCTCGGGCCCCGCCCATTGTAGGAAGGCCGAAATTTTTCTGACGAGTCGTCACGCGCTATTTGGATGCCGTGACAATCGCCAAATCATCCGCGAATGAAAATGAAAATGTTAAGAATGACGATATCATGCGGTTGAGCCCCCAGGTTTTCATGGTGGCTATGTTGGCAGTTGGTATGATGACTCGCTAGTAGACGGCCCGCCAGCGAGCATGGCCTTTGATAAATCATCGGCGGAGGCCGAATCGATTCAAGTCGGGGCTCCAACTTGGGCTTACCGCGTAGGAAGCCGTCGCCCTACCAAGAATTACCCTTCAGGAATCATAACCCTAAACCCTAAAACCCTATAGTACTCATTATTGTTTACATTATCATATATATCATAATGAAAACAACAATGAGTGATCCTGATGACGGTATTGACGATGATGATGATCATAATAATCGCATAAATGCATTTTAGCTACAAGAACATACGCTACGTGTGACACTGCCGATGGATTTGCGTGTGGACCGAAACCCTTCTTGTCCGGACACCATGTCGGATATGCCCTAGTTGGGTATGGCGACGGCTCCCTCGCGGTTGGTCCCAGCTTCGAATCTCGAAATGGGGTGGTATTGCCTCAGCTGACGATTTCAGAATCAAGAACCATGCCGGCTGGAGGGTCAGTCGTCTTCGATTAGAGAGTGATCATGCGAACCGCCTAAGTAACCACCATGAGTGAACTGGTGGTTCCAACGTTAGTGGTCCAGATGGCCAGCGCCGCAAACATCCACATCAAAAATCCCATCCCCCACTGGCGAAAACTGTCGCAATTGATGTTGTCCACTGCCACCGGACTTGTCCAACACCGCCATCCTACTACCGCAGACGGCCCTGTATCGTCAGAGAGTGAAACCATGTTCGCCCCAAATGGGGTAGGACATGATGATGTTTCATGTAGAGAGTCTCTTTCAGAACCTTAAACCTTGGGTGTATGACCCCAAACCTCCCTAAATGTTGGGGCTTGACAGTTATTTGTATTTTCAGTTTCATATTCATATATTGTGGGTGCATTGGCGTGGATTCGATTAGATCGCATAATGGACAACAGCCACTCATCCAGGAGTGATTCGAGAATATGAAATTTCGAGATTCATCTTCTGATCGGGTTTTTCATGTATGCTCGTCGCCCGAGGCGCCATGTAGCCCGCCTATTGGCCGACTCGTAGCCCTCACAATTCGAGGCACAAATAATCCGACGGATATATATCGTGCTCTCCACATTCACGTAAGATTGTTTGCGACAGGTCCGCTAAATGACCTGAAAACTGTTGCGCTCGCTAAGACACGTTCGAGGCAAGCTGCCGAGATCGAGGCGGAGAAGAACCCTTCAGTTCAAACTGACCAACGACAGGCCAACATAGGCTTTACCGCACACTGGTTGGGGGGGTTGTGTACCCAAGTTGTGTGCCACACACTGGGTGACGAAGATGAAGATGCGCTAAGTGAAACGTCACGCCACGCCATCGACGAATCCTCGAACATGGAGATTACGTTAAGTTGTCGTTCACGTCGAGGCTGAAGACGGTGGGACACGTGCATGGATCTGGCAGTCAACATGCGCCACGTAGACAAGGATTATTGCTATGGAACGTCTATCGACGGATCTCGAAGTGGGCTAAATAGTGGTCGCAAGTTGGGACGAAACGTGTGCGATGTCCGTCGATCGTCCTGACCGAGGCAATATAAGAAGTAGAGTGGACGGATACGTCCCTGGGCGATGTTCGATTCTGTGAATGGTTTAGCCCAAGGGTCCCAGAATCCCGCACTCCTGCCCCAAGATGTTAATTGGAAGTCCCGTCCAGTGTTTGTTCTGGGCCGTGGATCGGTCTACGGTAGCAGACCGATTCCTAGTGTTCACCATACGTGATTCGTTATGGTGCCTCGCGGTCTGCGAACCCCTTCTGTATTCAGCGTTCCCCCGTTCCCCTGCAAGTTCTGCTTCACACTGTTTCATTGGCATATTTAGATCTTCCCAAGATCGCTGCTTGGCTAGAGGCCCGGAACGCATGCCATCACACGGCATTCGGATCAGTTCTCATAGCCATGCTCAGGAGCATATTATAATAATAGGCATAAGGTATTGAATTTGAACATCGGAAGTGCAGCTTTAACATCTAGGACATCCAGCTTCGCCGTGGGCAACACATCTTGAAAATTGACTGGCCTCAAGGCCAATCATGTTCATACACTGTGGACGGATTGGATTCCGAGTCTAGCACTAAAGAATCTTATATGCAGAATTCCAAGATCGATACGCCGTTACGTTCGATCGTGGGCCGGACATATCGAGACGGCACGTCGAGAGCACCATCTTGGATTCTTGCCTAGAGACGATCGGAAATGTCTGCAAATGAACAGCCCTTCTGCTGGCACAACACGGGTTCAGATCAATCTCGGGCAAGAAGCACTTCACTCCACGTTCAGGTGATGCTCCCCTCCACAACCTGAGAGCCTCCCTCCCCCGAGCTGCTGAGCCGGAATCCTATTCAAGGATCACACATGATTGCGAACCCTGTGCTACAGGCATCTAGACGACTCGTCAAACCAGCAGGAACATTACAGCCAGAAAATAGAACGGAAATTCGTGGTAACGAGCATGGCGAAAGACGAGTCCAAGAATACATCGCCAGAATGGATCGACGAGCTGACCACCACCATGAACGATGTGATCGCAGCAGCTTCATATGCTTGGAACGCTAGCTGGCTTTGGGATGCTGGATTAGCGACGGTCGAAGCTGGTGAAAGCACCTCATGCAACAGCGCGCCTAAGTCTGTACGCCCTACGCGACCTCAGTTGTGGAAAGATGCCAGGTATGAATTGCTGGTAGAATGTGATTATTTAAGCTCGAAGTCTGGTTCTCAAAACAATATTGCGAATCATACTGATGTGATATACAGCAATTCGCATGATTCTGACACACCACGTTCTTGCAACGTCTATTTCTGTTTCCGAATACTGAGTCAATTGCTAGATCAGCGTATAGGTCGAAGATGAATTCTGCATACGAATGTACGTGGAATATTTTTATCTGGATGTCATTTGTTTGTGCGGAATCTGTCAATTCAGGCCCCTCATTGTTCGCAGTATGCGTTTTTCTCACCGTTCGGGTGAATGAGCATTTAAAATCAGCTTGAAACAAGCTGTTTGTTTTGTATGTATGCATCAATTTCGATTCTTACTCATCGTTTGATGATTTTTGCACAAGTCATACACACTTTATGCGATGTCATGCGCATTTTTTCTGTTCATCATGCATATGCTGTCTAGGTGGAGCTGGTTCAACATATAGTGCAACGCATCGCCCTTCAAAGGGACCCCAATGCACTTTTGCATGATTGACGATCACACGTTGTGAAGCTTAAAGAGTGTTCTGTAACCCACACGAGTGTTGGAATCTGCACACATATCATATGCATAATTGCTTTCCGCAAAGACAAGTGGTGCAACTACACGTCGCTACTAGCTGAGCGCCTGGAACCCTAGAATCTGAAGGGTTGCAGGAACAAGATTAATTCAGGCTTCGATGATTCAACCTCATCACGTGAACCATGATTTCCATTTTAGCACTGGAGATTCATGATTTGATCACTCTGCAGTGTCACTTGTTTGCCGTGACTTCTTTACGGTTCTCAACCTAACCCACGGGCGTCTGACATTTTGCAGTAGCGATAGCGAGGAGGAAGACTATAACTCAAGCGATGATGACCTTCGCGGAAGGTTATTCGAGACTCCTGCATTAGAGAATAAAATGGAAGTTCACCTGGGTGCGGATATGTACGTACGGAGGAAAGAGATGTCGCCCGACGCTCCATCCATGCTTTCGTCCTTGCGCCTCGAGGTGTGAAACTGGATTTGGGTTTTGAACTTGACAAGTGCCTTGCCCGATCTGACCGCACAATTATTTTACGTGTAACCTAGACTGTCCTATATATTTTCCCCGATCGTATTTCACATATAACCAGATTGTCCTTTGCATATGACCTAAATATTCATGTGTATGTGAGTCCCGATTGTATTTTGTCTTTGCAAGTTCGAATGTGTTTGTTGATAATCGAATGGTCCGATACACAACATGTTTGTCTGAAATGTCACCCGATCGCCTCTTTTATACAACCGATTGTCCTTTCGTACGAACCATCAGCGTACAAATCTTCACCGTCCAGTGCGTCATCGTACAAGACCACTGCGCAAATCGGCGCATCGACGGCCGAGAATCATTGAAAAGGAAACTGTCTCGAATTCTACATCACGCCTCGGCGGCAGCATCCGATGCGTGTGCATCTGTTATGTTGGTTACGATCATTTTCGATCGTGTGGTCTGTCCTGGAACCCGTTTCGACAACGAATGTACCCGATTACCCCCGATCGGGATTCCATCGCACTTTTCTGGGTATCGATGCTTCCGGAAATGACAAAGGTGGTACATTTTTTTGTGAAGTGTGGAATGTTTCGGGGAAGAAACTGATTGAGACAGGGGTGCGTTTAATACAGATCATGGTTCACCGTTGACATGTTTTCACACTTCCTGTTGTGACGTGTGAGCACAAAATCTGATGTTGTGCGAACTACAGCACCTGTGCCAGATTCTCACTATTTAGATACCGACTGCCTAAACAACCACCAATTGAAAACTGATACTGCAAAGTGAAACTGAAAACTGAGATAGGGACCATGCAATTTCTGCTTGTGGTTCTTATACTCGGATGTCTTGAGTCCTGGCTCCGCACCATACTGAGGAACCAATTGACATTCAAGATGATTTATTGGCTCTTGGAGCCTCATAGCTCTGTTTCTCTCGGCCATATTATTGATGAAACAGATTTGACAGAGTGGAGCTGCTGACAGCTGTAAGTGGAAGTTGTGCAATCTACTTCTCATGCCATAATTATTTTCACGAGACAGGCGCAACCTAGAAATCGGCTGCAAGGCCTCTGTATGCATCAGAAAGTAGAATGTACATAAACCTTTTGCAGAATTGCGAGTCCTGTACATTGTCCTGTTCTGATTGGTGGTTGCAAAGCGATTTTGAGATGAAGCCAATCAAATGTAAACTCATATGCAGATGCCAAGCATGTAATGTATACCACCATCTATACTCCCTCGTCAAAAAAACTTAGCACTGACCTCAATGGATGTAGCTTTTTTATCAAGGGCAAGGGTTCATGTCGTTGGGAACATGTTCAGCAGGGTCTATGCCAAATACGATGCCTTCAGCAACCAGAATCATTTTCTGGCGGGTTCAAACAACACTAGTTTTGCTTCCATTAACTGCAAAACGTGGTTTTGCCTGTGAGAGATTGTGTGGAATGATCATTCAGAAGATGTGCCAGTTATTTGGTGTTCGAACGAGTCCAGCAATCCAGATTCCATGGATACACTCATGACACGATTTACATATATCAAAGATCTCCAGATGACAAAGGAGAAGTTCTCATATCTCCACAAAATATCTGCTGCACACGACAGGTTGTCATATTTCTGGAGCAGTATAAAGTGTGCTCATCCTCTTGCACTCCTTATGTCGACTATTTTTCCAGTAAACCATAGTGAGCGTTGTACTATAGCGTTTGAGCTGGCACACAACAGTTGTATGCTCTGACTGCTTCTTCGTCTGACCTTACCGAAAACTGTACCGTATCACGGCACAGTTATCGCATCAGCTGTTTACATGGATTGCTGATGTGATGAATTGATTGTTTTGGATCTCATTATTGTCAAGACCATTTTTCCGTGATTTGTTAATGGTGAAGCCCCTACATATTCCACAGAATATTTAGAATCGGAGCTTCTACTTTAATATATGTACATAAAGGCTGCAATTTCAGGCGCTTCAATTTTCCAGAAGGGCGAGACTATATTAGATTGTCATTCTCAGCTGAAATTATCGCAATTTGGAACATTATCCCTTTCACATCTGGATACATCCAGTTCGTTGTGGGCTTCACCACAATCCTTGTGCAGGCATCATCTTATGCGCTCTCTATGTTTCTTATGAAACGATTTGATTGCAACGCAAGAAAGGTTAGGCAACCAAAGCGCCAGAAAAGCTCATTGCATAACCCATGCTCTTCTTCTACCTTACAGTGTCCATATTGATTCAATAAATTCTCTTTTTTCCAAATCAGTCCGTTCGGCGAACGACACCTCCGTTTCCAAATCTGCCCTGCAAATTTGAGTAAGCAGCACAGGAATGATACGCACGTGAAGTATTAAGTTTGTTAGATATATTTATTCTTGTACCCGGGGTTGTTGTTCGAACTTGAGTGTTTTATACAAGTATCTTGAGAGTTTTCATGAAACTCACGTATTGGATGCGCATGATGAGTACAACGTCACATCTGCAGGCCATGTTGCCTTGTGCAAGGGTGATCTGCTGTGCTACATTCTCTGGACGCGACTTTGACTCGAAAAGGGCATACTAGGTTTTACAATGCACACATGCACAGCATTACATGCAAGAGACTTCATGTGGGCAGGATGCAAAACACGCCGATTCAATGTGGGTTGTTCATACTGCGGATCATACTGTTCACACTGTTGAGTTGCTGCGTATGCACGCTGCATTCGTGAGAAGAACCGTTGCTGGATGCCATTTGGATGCATTATCCTTGCCCGTAGTGTATCCATGTTTGCTCTGTGGGTCTTATTTCATGTGCTACCTTCAACAGACTTGTAGTTGCTTGTCCGTCCAAAACAGTGCTAAGCATGCCGATATGTAGCGTTTTCACAAAAATCCAATCACAGGATGTTGGTTGCAGGCTTATTGCACTCATTTTTTCTGCCTCGTGTTTCGGGTGCACACTGACCACACACATGTGAGAACCTGTGGCACTGACGATTTGAAGAAAAAGCCTCTATGGGACGAAATGCCCCAACATTACTTGACGCCGCCATGGTTACATGCGCGCCTACAGCAGGATAGCACGTCCAGGAAGTTGTACGCTGGCAGCACAACCAGTGTTTCTTGAGGATGAGATTTAAAAGATCCTCGATGATTGCAGAGCAGCGAGAGAAAACGAAACTGTTGTGTGATTACAAGAGGAGGTAGATATTACTCTTCTATCAATGAATTGTTCAACAGACGGACGATGATCCTGACTGAGATGCCTCCTCTTCAATCCCACAACACGCACTCACGTACAGCATCAAGTTTGTGTTTCTCTCCCCCCCTCCCCCAGTTCAAAGAACCTCCAGGATACGCGCTGCAAAGTGATGGGTTTAGGCATAAGTTGTAAGTGGGGTGGATACCCCCCGAAATTCCAAGGTGGTACGCCGTTGTGATCATACTTCTATTCGAAGATGCTGCGGGCCACCAGGCTATAGTTTACCACACACAACAATTCAAGCAGATACACTCTCAAGTAATGCAAACATGCCAATTAGCGGCTGTATCATGATGACGAAGTCGCCGTGTGCGTTAAACATGGGTTTGTAAGTATCACCATGCAGTTCTATGGGTATGATGAGATATACACATGCGAAACACATAACTTATGATTGTCCTATGGATCTACACATATCAGCAGGCCATCGTGGTGTAGATACGCTGTCCTTGGACCCTATGACATGACTTGTGGCCTCAACCAACCGGTTTGTGGACATATCAATTACCCATAGCGCAGCAAGCCATGTCAACTGAGTCGCGCGCTAAGTTCTATTTGTGCACAGGCTAGGCGTTCAAACCCACGCATCAAGCCAACGCACATGTTGTATGTTCCACGCACGATGTGTCTCGTCATCCCCGTCGAGATAGTCTGGTATTATGAAACAGCATACTCTTTGTGTGCTGAATTCACGGTCAGATACTGGCGATTAAGCTCTGCTTGTAAGTTGATCTCCGAGGATTTGCGAGTTGAGAAGCTTGCAAATGCCTCGCAGCGTCTTTTCTTGTACAGGGAATGGTGACAGTTCAAAGGACGCATATACATAAAATGAACAAGCAAAACTTATTCCTCCACATCCTAACGTGTGTCAAGACTTCTGCCGCACCTTAAACAGTATGCACTACGCAAGTTGGCGAGCATGCAGATACCTCGATCTGTTTCTGATTTTGTGTGTAATATTAAAAGTGAAATAAAAGTTCGAAGACGTTAGCAATGTTCTTCTTGATAAGACCGGTCCTCTGTTTTGGTGCAACACTCCTGCACATGCTCATGTTTCTGGGCATTTGTGTTTACATTCATGGCACCTGTTCAGTGCATACGAATGTTCGCATGAACGTGGGTTTCGATCTCACACAGACGAGTGTGATATCCATCCATTGCATCATGCAGTGGGATTGCAAGGAGTGCCTGCCATGCTGGTAATAGGTTTGTGTTCGCTGCATGCTGTGTCTATATTTTTGTCCAGGCTATTCGGACACATTTGATTGTTGATCACATTCTACCGCCACATTCCAAGGGAAATATTTCCAAGTGGCCATTTGGATAGTCTGTAAATTAATTGTTTGAGTCACGGTTCATGTTAAAATGCACTGAAATGCAGTGCGCCTAAGTTGAGTACAAAACCATGCGACAAACTCTGTTGCTTTTGGATACTTGAACTCATCCGCACTCACAACGTGAAGCTTTACAGATGGGAGCATATGTGTGCAAGTGGAGTATCGGCCACTGAGTTCTCTCACCGAGCTGTGCAAAATCGCTAAACCGCAAAAGTATCTCAAAGCAAGACATGTGCCTGTCTGTACTTTGTTCACAAGGGTTTTACTACAGGTCAAACATGATGATTTTTGTTTCAGTGCGGATTGTGTGTACGCAAATCATGCACGTGACGGAACGATGTTCTTGTTCCATACATGTATGTGCAAACTTGGTACATCAAATTTTTTAACAGGTTATGGACTTCAGGAGTCTTGTAAGCTTAAGCGGCCTGCAATAGATTTGACAATGACGCATCCTTACCTATGAACGCCGCTTTTGGATGGCGATGTAGGTCTATACGTACATGCTTGCGCCGAAGTGACCATGTGTTTCTATGAACTTGGTCAGAATATTTTTCTACACGGGAGAACACTCGCTGCGAATAAACAGCACTTGGATTCTTGGTTAGGTGTACTGAAAGCACATGCGCAGGGTTATCTTTTAACATGGTAATGGATCATAGGCACAAAACCATTCCGTCTAGTCAATTTCAAAGTCGCACTTTGCATTAAAGTATGTGAACATTTTGGCGTTCGTGCTCGCAAAAGCATCAAACACATTTGTCCATCATTCTGCAGGATCACTTGCTCTTCACTTTTTCTAGGTTACACCTTGGATTGTGGCAATTCTGTTGAGCCCGAATGTAGCGCCCACATACATAGACATACAGATGCATAGCGCAAGACGTAAGGGAGCGAGCATTCTGCAAATGCACCGGCAACCGGCGCTGTCTATGGTGTTCAACCGGCGCTTGCAATAAGCCAGAGAGACCTGGTATCATTGCTCTGATACAGACTCATGGAACTATATGTGATGTACGCATCAGCAGTTTGCAGGCACACCTGCGCAGAAACACATGACATATAGAACGGTGCGTGTGAGACATGTTCGATCCATTTGCATTATGATAATAGTTATATTGTGATAGCGAACACAAGCTATTGAGTATTGCAAGGATTCATCAAAGAAAAAACAAGTACAAGGTTGCCGATCGATTGAAACGCTGTGAGGCATCCAGCGTTTCAAGGGATTTTTTGTGCTTCATCAGTGTCATCCGAGTTACGGTCTCGGTAGCATGATCAAGTGGATATTCGAGCTCACTCTTGAGCACGGCCCCAGAGAATAGGGTTTACCACTCAACCAGCGAAACGATGCGCAAATGATTTCAGTAATGGAAACAGTTGATTTTTTCAACTATTGTGTGTGAGCGATCCACATGCTGACCATTTCGTTTTCTATGATTGATCAATCTCTCCTGAAGCGCTTTCAGCTCGATAGTGCTAGGGACTGATTGGTTGTTTATTTCTTATGCTGTTTCCACGGACGTTTGAAAAAAAAAAAAAAAAAAAAAAAAAAAAAAAAAAAA
>NHOP01001793.1:0-10058 GCA_018697155.1 Pyramimonas parkeae | reverse complement strand
CGGGCGGAGGCGGAGATGAAGCAAACCCGTGCCGAGCACCACGTGGCGATGACGCGCCAGCGGGCGGAGCTGGAGGGCCAGATGCGGCGCCAGCTCGAGGAGGAGGCGCGCCACGCGGGAGAGCTGCGCGCCCGCCTGGCGGAACGCGTGGCACGCGCCGACCAACAGCAGCGGTGACGACACCCACAGCATGAGGATAACGTGCCTGCAACTCCAGAACCCATGCCGGATGCCTTGGTCGATTAGGTGCTTGTGCGACCAGGTTGGCTGCTAGACTAGGATAGGAGGGTAGACCCATAGGCTCGGGAGTGTGGCTACATCAACAAGGGCCTCTGGAATTGTGAAATCAACAAACATGCGCCTGGTTTGGTAGACAACATGTGCATACCGGGATATGACTGATCCCCGGTGGATTTTAAACTTCATTTAAAGGAAATTGGAACACACGCAATAGATGTACAAGAAAATATGCGAACATGCTCTGCGAACAGACATCATAAGTGTTTCCTTAAAGGTGCATCTCACATTACCTTGGGACATCAAGATTTCTGGAATCATGCCACTTTGTTTGCTGGTGTCTCTGACTTGGGCTAGTGTTTGCTCAATTCCAGGCTGGCTGAGAACGAATTTCAAAGCAACCTGGCCGATCGCGACCACGAACTTGAGAACCTGCGGCAGTTGGTCACCGAGCTCCGCCGAGAAAATCACCACCTGGAATCCCAGGTCTCTCAAGCAAATGATATTGCAGATACCGAAAAGTTGGCGTCCATTGAAGCGGACCGCAAGGCACGTAGCGCACTGCTGCGGTTGCAAGAGCTTGAAGGGAGCGTCTTTGCGTTGGAGGGGCGCGCGGGCGCTCGCATGGCCATGCTGGAGGGCCGCGAACAAGAAGTGGTGCGGAGCCATATGGGATTGCCATTCGTGATTGTCATCCTGATTGGCATGTGCATTGGAGTTGCTCGGATGACTTTTGCATCAAAGCAATCGTCTCTCCTTGAACTGACTCTCCTGGTGTTGCATGCTTTGCGAGTTAGGTTTCGGAGGTGAAAGAAATGCGTAGCCGCATGAAGAGGATGGCGTCGGATCAGCAGGCGCGCGCGGGTGAGTTGGACGCCGTTGTGACCCGTATCTGTTCGACGCACCAGCATTGTGTGCGATCCTTGCGGGCCCAACTCGAGCAGCACCAGTCCGCCCTTGCGTCCTCCGAGGCAGCCCATAGCGACGTCTCTCACACGCTCGCCGAGACGCGCCAGGTGGCGGCTCGCTCATTGAACGCCGTTGGTGCCCTGCGCAGAGGATGCATGCGCTCGCTACGAGCGCGTCGCACCGCCCGTGCGCTTGCCGTTTGCCTGTTGGGGTGGAGGTTGTTGGTGGAGTATGTTCGGGGCGTGGCCCATAGGGCGCTCCAGGTGCAGAGTAGGAGGCGCTCGCGGGCGTTGCGTGCGTGGAGGTCGGCAATCGTCTCCCGCGTCAACGCTCGCGCTGAGCTGGAGTGGGCCGGGCGGCGAGCGACGGGACGGGAGCTGGCACGCTGCTGGCGTTCCTGGCACCAGAGAATACAAGTAGAGCAATGCAGAGACCGGTGCAGAAGAGAGTTAGTGCGGCGCCGGGGCGGGCGGGCTGCAAGGGCGTGTTTGCGGGGGTGGCGGGGAGTTGCGCGCTGGGCGGATCGTGCCCGGCGGTGCCAACGCCGCGCGCCTATTGGTCGACTCCGGCAAGCGTGGCGGGCATGGGTGTTCCTCGCGTGTTATGAGACTCTCCAGCGGGGCCAAGCCGGGCCCAGCGGTTTCCCTAGCAGCGCGGCGTCCAGGCTGGGCTCCATCTCGATGGCCGCTTGGTGTGCAGTAGTCGCACGCGCAAGGCGCCGCAAGCGGATCATGGAGAGAGTGAGGGGTAGAGCAAGAGGGCGCGCACTGCTGCACGGTTTCCAAACCCTTCGCAAGTGGGCAACGCAAAGTCTGTTGGCTCAGCGCCTCCTCCGCGCACTGGCTACGCGCGCTCGTCTGGCCCTGGTGCGGGGGATGCTGAGAGCCTGGGCGGTTGTCTCCTGTGAAATGAGACATCATGCAAGAAACGTCACACTCGCAGGGAGGCGACGCGCAGCGCGATGGCTTGTTGCTTGGTGCCAATGCCACCTCTTTGAAAAGCGGGCATGTCAGTTGCAACGTCGTTTCAAAAGCCGGCGCTTGTGGAAGAGCATGCACCTGTGGGAGGTGTGGGTGCGATCAGGGAGGCAGCAACGATTGTTGGTGATGAGAACACAGCGGCGTGCAAGCCGAACAGGCTTGCAGCGCGCACTTAGAGTATGGGAATGGGCCGTGGCGGTGGCCCGGAGGCAGAGGCGGTTGGATAGAATCACTGCAGCGGAAGCTCAACGCGAGATTATTGTGGCGTGGAGCACGTGGGCCAGTGTGCGCACAAGGGCGCGGCGCCGAGTTACACGGGCTGCGCTATCCGTCCGCAACCGAGCATTTTCAGCGTGGCAGAGTTGGATCGGATTTCGAGCCGCGCACAACGAAGAGTTAAGACAACTGGTTAGTTGGCGCCGAGCGCGGGCCCTTGAGGCGGCGATGCGTTGGTGGGTGGGCTGCACGGCGGAGTCTCGGGAGGCGTGTCGGGTCTTGATGAGCAAGCGCACGCACGCCGCCACGTGGCGTCGGCGGCGCCTGCGGTCAGCGGCGTGGCTGGCGTGGAGAGCAGCAAAATGGCGCGTGGCGGAGGCCGAACGTGCTGTGGCTCGGTGGGACCAGCACACCATGACACGCGCGGTGTGCGTGGACGCTTTAAGTAGATGGAGGTTGGAGGCGGAGAACGCACGACTGCTGGCTAGGTCAACAAGGAGCCGCGCACGGCGGCGCATGGCGCGTGTGATGAGCAGATGGAATCGGCTTGCAGCATGGACCGCGGGGACCCAGTTGATCGCTCCGGCTTGCAACGATGGATTCAGGGAAGTTGATAGATGCACGGATGCAGGCGGGCTGTTGTTCTGGCCATGGAGTACGGTGATGGCCAGACTGCAGAGGGGCCGGGCACTGGCGGTGATACGCGTGTGGGGCGGCGCAGCCCTCTCCGCTCGGACAGTTAAATGTAGAGTTCAGCAGACACAGCACGCATGGACCCGCCGGCAAGTTGCAGGAGTTTTGAGAGAGTGGCGGGGCTTGTGTGACCATCTGCGGATCGTAAAAAGAAGCGTCCATTGCGTATTGCATCGGTTCCAAAGTACGCGCAAGGTACGCGCCTGGCACGTGCGCGCATGCCTTGAGCATCTGGAGCAGGACCGGTGTCTTGAGTCAGCCACAGCTTACAACCATGTTGTCCAAAACAATGCCTGTCAGTGGTCAGGCCACAAGCAGTGTTTCTGGATGGGGATGGCATTCTCCCCTCTCAAGTGGGGCTGTGGCAACACACAGTCCGCTTCAAGCCTTCCAGTGGTAATCTGCATGGACGCCAGTCGTGAATCATGCACTTTTCGCTGCACGAAAAAAAGATTGTTTCGCCTGGCACTATGGGCATGCTTGAGATAATTGAGGATGCATCTTGAACAATGTGATTGCATGCTGTGCACCTTGGTATGCACTAGCCCATCTCAGTGAAAGCATATACTTTCATTGCTTTTAGCAGCTTGGGTATGTTATGATATCATTAACTTGCATTTCTCATCCACTGAGTATGTGCAACGAGCCTGATGTTGTGAGCGCGCATGTTGCGCTCATTGACAGTGCATGCATTTTTGCGATTGGTAATGGTAGGAGTCGGGAGCTGTTGGATTAACTGTGCAGGTCCTTCTGCTGCTCGCATGGAGTGATGTAGCCTGGGTTTCGCAATCGTTGCGCGCCAGGGCGGAGCACGCGGCGCTCAGACGACTAGCAAGGGTGCTCCGGGCGGTCCTGCTAGGATGGGCATACCGCGTGCAGCTTGTCCGGATCGAAAAAACAGTTCTGAGACGCTCA
The DNA here is from genome assembly GCA_018697155.1 of Pyramimonas parkeae. Taxonomy (NCBI): domain Eukaryota; kingdom Viridiplantae; phylum Chlorophyta; class Pyramimonadophyceae; order Pyramimonadales; family Pyramimonadaceae; genus Pyramimonas; species Pyramimonas parkeae. The sequence goes on along the minus strand of NHOP01001793.1, from coordinate 6,108 downwards.
CAACAACGTATCCTGCACAGAGCTCTCACTTGTGTATCTGCACATCGGGCAAGGAAGCAGCGCTCGGCTATGGAGCTTGCAATGGTGGGAAGGTGGAGGCGTTGTAGACGCGGGCGCGCAGCTCTGCATGCCTGGCAGTCTTGGGCGGTGGAGAGACAGACACGTAGGGACAAGGGAGCCCGGCGGATCAACATCGCGCGACGGCGAAGTGCAGCAATAAGGCGGACGGCGTGCATGTATGCATGGAAGAGGCTAGCACAGCGTGCGCATAGATTAGAGTTAGGACTTGCTAGCATAGAGATTGGCAGGTCGATCGCACTTGCCAGGGAATCCCTGGTAGGGTGGCAGGGGGTGCGGTTGGCCAAGATGCGGTCAAGGCGCGCACTCAGGCGGGTTGAGCGACTGCGCACAGTCAAGGCGTGGGGAGCGGTGATGGGGTGGTGGGGGGAGGTGAAGGTGCTGCGGCAAACGTGCAAGCGGGCCGCTTTGCGCCGATGGAGGGAATGGTGTGGTGATACCTGCACTAGGCAAGCCAGGAGGCAGGACATAGCCAACAGGAGGTGGACGAGTCGGCTTTGGAGACAGACGCACTCGACAATGCAGGTGAGAAGTTTGTTTGTCGCACACTGCACCGAAGTGTGAGATATGTTTTCGTTTTTAGACGTGTTTGTAGACCTGTCTGATGTTGGACAAGGGCTGCTGAATGTATATAGCCTTTGCCGCAGACTGATGGGCACTCACATGAGGTCTGTTGCGTACACTTGCTTTATCGATGCTATATTGCGACGTACACCATTGCAAGGCCTCTTGGATCTTTCTCTCTGCAGGGCAGCACACTTCTGCATACCCCATGGATACCCAATTGTGCAGTGTCACATGTGTGCTGAATGAATTGTGGCGATCCGGATGAAATCACTGCAAGCGCATGAATCGCAGCCCCACCGTTTCAATCCCTCACGGATAAACGAGAGCAGCCCACGATGTCATGTCATTGATTTGTGCTTGTGCCTTTGTTGTGCACTGTTGTGCATGGCGCCTGGTTTAGATGAGATTTATCTTGCTGCAGCTGAAACACAGAGTGCAGCAGGAAGTGTGACATTCGAGGCGTGGTGTCTGAGAGTGCAAGAAGAACGTCTGCCATCACCCGTGAATGCATTCTTGAATGCATTCTTGTCTGCGCATTAGCCGTAGTGTGTGCATGTCGTCTTTAACTGATGAATTTCGGGGATGCAGCTTACTCTTTTATAAGTTGTAGTATGCAAGAACACACAATTCTGACTGTATTCTATGCACATTTGTTTGTTTGGGATGTCAGAAAAGGGGATGCTGTTCATTGTATGGTGTACTCGATACTTTGCATTGGTCCCGTATTCGCAGCTTTTTGATGATATCTCCAGACATTTTTGGGGACTTGAGCATGTACGTGTGCTTATATCCAGCAGAACACACCAATTGCTGCTGCTCATGAGGGTTGGTTTGGGTGCGATCGAACAGGATTGGTATACCTACACAAGGCTCGCACAGCAGTGGCGCACAAGCCTCACTTGTATTTACGCGAACTCCCAATCTCAATGGGTACGACGGATGTTGCAAGAGTGGATCACTGTGGCGCTGCACAAGCAGTCTGTCCTGTCTCTAATGGCAACAAGACGCCACCGCCAGCTGGTCCGGCACTCTTGGGCGTCGTGGACCGCAAACATGTTTGCTCAGGTACGGAGCCAGGGTCGAGTGCGCAGCGAGAAAATCTAGCTCAATGAACAAATAGGAAATGTTCCTGTTTGATCCTCTGACTTTGTTGGTACTCAGACGCGCTTGGATCTTTTAGGGTAGGGGTTCCAGTTCCATTGGGGCCAAGTTTACCCCAGAAAATTCACTTGTTGTTTGCGCGCATCTGCCAGGTTGACATACAACGCAGCGTCTACACAGGCCGTCTGCCAACTATATCGCTTGATGTTGGTCTTCAATTTCGGAGTTGCTAACTCGACGTGATTGTGCCGTGTGTTTTTGCGTCCCCTGAAATAGGCTCCCCGGTGTGCTTGTTTTTTTACGCACAGTTGTAGTCTTTCCCCTTGAATGCACTTGATCATCGAAGTTGTTGTGACAGACTACGAAGCGAGTGTCGGCTGTGAATCTCTGACACGTGTACTTGTTGTTCATACTTCGTCCCAATCTGAATCCCATAGCACTGTATGTTTGGTGAGCATGCAATGTGATTGGGGCGTGCCGAAACGAATGAGTGTACAGCAACAAGCAAGAAGCCTGGAGTTGAGCACAACAGCACACTGTCACCAGCATGCTGTGGTGAGGGCGTTACAAAAAATGCTTGCCCTGAGCAGCAATTGGGATATTCATGCAGCTGAGAATAACAGCGGAGATGTCGTTTTCACCACAGGCTTGTGGAGTCTGGTGCGTTATTTGATCCCGACTAAAGTTCTGGATTTCATCCGTATTGTACGTGAAATTCAGAAGTAAGATGATACTTCCTGCGTCTGTTCTAATTTGAGAATGTGGTATTGGTTGTCATCTGTTGGTTTGGTGAAAAATCCATGCTGAACGCATGAGCGAGGCAATTGACGCTTGTGCAAAGTGTTCATTACTGCCAAGGATGTGTTTTTTGTTCTTGTTATGCATGCAGGTGGGAGCAGTAGGGCGCCAACTAGGAAGAATCAATCTGCCCTCCATGCCTGTATTAGTGTCTCTGGCTGAGAGCATCAAGGATCTGCTCATCTCGGATCTTGAAAGGTCTGGAAACCAAAGTAGTGGTTTAGAGATGCCTGAGTTGCAGGCAGAGATGGCTTACTGGATTCATGGAGTGGGCCCAGACCACGTGTTGCATCACCCTTCAGATGAGGTGCACAATACATCACTTTGCGCGATCCATTCTCTGTTTTGTCTCCACTTACACAGCCTGAAAGCATAACGAACTTGACATTAGTGAATCTGAGCACTGCCTATGAGAATTTTAACTCGTTTCTTTGAATGGCACGTGAAAATGTAGTAATTTCGGGTTTCCTTGCAATAGCTCTATGCTCAAAGTGCACCGGGTGCGCCAATTTGTTCATTTTCAGATTCCTTGGGATGATCTCGGCTTCAAACGCTTGCAAACAGAGCTGCCCTGCTGTTTGTGGCCTTCCTCGCACTCCTATGAAAGAGACATCCCGGAGTTGGTGGCTTGGAAGCGTCGTCCTTGTTCTTCAGCCCATAATGCGGCAATTGAGAAGCAAATTCTCCAGTCCAATGATGCTGAATATGAGAAGGACTCGCGATCACAGCAGCAGTCGGTTGCATTGCCTCAAGAGCAGGACTTCTTTACACGTAGTGGCATGTTGGAGAGTGATAAAAGGGCAGGAAATGATGTCGAACACTCGCATGAAGAGACCCTCAACGCTGTTGCTGCGTGGGAGAGCGCATTAGAAATATCCGCCCATCTTGATGCGCGCGCTGCATCGTTACTGTATCGCCATCAAGCACAGTTTATGCAGCAAATGCCCGATACTTGCGCCTACGTGTGCGACGGCGATTGGCCTCACACTTCCCAGCAGCGTGCCCTCTATTCTCATGCGAAATCTAGCACGCGCAAACCCCTCCTTGCAATTGATGGTACCAGTGCTTCAAGTCAAAGGCAGATTGCAGATTGGCCAGATCTTGATGTATGTGCATTCAATCGCCAGCAAGCTGATGAATCAATCGACCTTTGTTTAGGTGAGAACAAGACACCGGTGTCAATGGCATATCAAAATCTTCAGGGTGTTTGAACCACATTTCCCTTCCAACCTTGGTATGAGTGGCGCATGACGCATAATCGTTATCCAACAACCGAGGGAGCGTTGTGTTGTGCTCCTACAGTGTCAACAACGTGTCAACATTCTACAATGCTACATGAAAATTCAAGTCCTACTCGTTGAGCAATGTACGCTTTATAGCTTGGGACATGCTGCATGTGCACAACGAAATAGCTTCGCGTGCCGTATTCTATGTTGTGATGTCACAAACCGTCATCGCATTGAATTGAGATAGTTCCAAGTGCAGTACGTGATCATCAGTGGAGAGCAATGATATCTATTTCATTTTCGTACAACATGTCGTTGTTTGCCAATCCAACACAATCCCATTGACCGCAGAAGTACCAGCAGTTGCAGCTTCTCGCATATGAAATAGTCTGAATATTGAGGGCATTCCCATTCTGGTCAAGATGATCGATCATCAGATGTCTGCTGATGATACAGATTCGGTTCGAACAAATCTACTGTGATTACTTGAATCATGTGCAAATGTTTTTTCTTGTGCACATCCTGATGATATCTTTTGTCACCTGTCCGAACAGCTCTAGTCATATGCATAGTACGCTCAGACGTGGAAGCTTTTGGTACATGACATTTCTTTGAAACTCTTTGAAGTGTGATGCTGGATGACAGGACCTGAGGCAGGCGCGAGACTGCTGCACATGCCGCAGAGTAGCTGCACGCAATCGCGCAACTCGTGAAAGCCTTGGTTGTATGTTCAACCGATATCTCTTGAACCCTCAAGCGTGCTGCAACTGCCTTTCAAATGGCAAATATAAAATTACATGCACAATGTTACAAGGATGATGTTCCAGACCGAAATGGATATGGTTTGATGCTTTGGGCGGTGAAAGTACAGCGCAACAAGAATGTTACAGTATCGTGATGAATGCGGACATATGAACTCAGCACCTTTGTTATTTTCCCTTGTTGACATACGCCTTATGTATTGTACCATACGCTTTCACAATCGAGGATGCTGCGATATGCCTGGACACGCTGTGCACAAAACCTTGTAGATGCATCCACATACAGGGCGTGCACACATTGCACTATTTGCCTGCAAATTAAACACACATCGCAATTGGTTTACACGAATTTGTGCAGCATTTAGCAGGCTTTTATGATGACGATGATCGGATGCGTCCTCCATCTCTCTGTGGCATGATTTGAGACCCGAGACGCTTGCTTGAAAGGATAGTTTGTAAACTGCTTGAATTCGGTGCGAAGTCCGTATAGCTGTCCGCTCTGTGCCTCTATATTGAGTCTATGGGTACACACACTGCACAGGTGTAGAAGCACATTTGCAGGAACAACTTCCATGCACAATATTGACTACACAAGTTTTGAAATATGCACGTGACCTGCCAACACTTGATTACAGAACACGAAACTGTTTTTCGTTAATCCAAAAATGCAAATAGGGACATGAATTTGGTTTGAAGAATGTCAAGTTTGAGGCCCAAGCTGCAGCTCATTGCGGCAACCCTTATACCTTTGTACGAGGTCCAACACAGTAAGTTCAGAATCTAAAGAGGGGAATATCAATTCCTCAGTGAGTTAGTCTGCTGATCTGTACACATTGGTATCAGACCAAAACGGCATTTACTTCATGCACATGCATACAATAGGTTCAACATCTGGGGACAGAACCCAAATCAAGTTACTGAAAACATTGATATGTTCCTTTGAGTGCACTAACCCTTCAACGCAAGTGCTGATGGAAAACGCCAACCATTCGGATGTCCCAAAGCATTCATTTTCATTGGACCGACATTGTCACTGTCATGCATGCCCGTTAATCCACCACAATTATGTATATCCATTGCAAAATGGAAACTGCATATGGAAACTCAAAATATGGAACTATTGGATGCTTGGACATACAATTAGAAGATCATTTACAGCATTTTCTCTGCATGGTATGTCATACAGTGTGCTCTCGAACAAGGTTCCAGGTTACTGTCTGAAAATGTGATTCACATTTCAAAACTTGCACACTAGCTAGGGATCTCAAAAGATAGCAAACAGGGATCTGCAATACCCGTAGCATCCCTTTGTTTCGGAGCGAGTTACATCACTTAACACGTCGCCAAGGTCCTTGTGAAGAGTTGGTGTCTGCTTGAAGAATCTGCTTGATACTGGTGAACAGTAAAGAGCATGAACAAAAAAATGGCCAGATCTCTAAAATGACATGCTCTGTCACAAACTCTGAGCATAGGCCAGGATCGGAACAGCTGCTATGGTGCAAAGCATGCTCAAGAGGTTGACATACCATGAGCGATGCGAAATATCACTCCACTCCCCTACAATTACGCTCCACACC
>NHOP01001792.1:0-10057 GCA_018697155.1 Pyramimonas parkeae | reverse complement strand
AAAGGTTCGCTTGACACGCGCTATTGCAGGAGCTAACAGGTGACACAGAGAGACTGCAAGCCCTAAATTACTAGGTGAGACATGTAAGGAAACACGTGAGCCTGATAAACTCACAAGGATGAAGGTGGGACCATGGTCGTACCTACACAACGGGCACGTCGCGGATTTGAGCAGCCACCGATGGATGCAATGCGTATGGAACGAACAGTGGCCGCAAGGGAGAACCTTCTTCGCATCTCTCTGTTCACCACATCAACATAACCCATGGTCACCGCAACGATTCAAATAGCTTATAGATATTCCTTCCCCAAATTCACTATGTTTCATCACAAGCGCTACTGGCACAGCGTTGACAAAATCAAAAGCCCAAGCAGTCTCATGAACATCAGCAGCGGGCTCAACAACATATTTGATCAGCGCAATCCACCAGAGAATGTCCATGGCTTTTAAAGTCTCCAAACGATGTCAACGCTGTTTCCTGAAACAAGTCTTGCAATCAGGTTGGCAATGCAAGGATATGGGTGTCGCTGAAAACGTTAACTACAGCGAGAAGTTGCTGCAGAGAATGTAGAACCTAATGATACTATGAGGCTGTTGAAAGAGTGGTAGATTTGGCCATGTTGGGTGGCCTAGTTGGTAGGTCGACGGCTTGATATGCGCACGTTGCCCAAGTGTGAGCCTCAACACGGCTAGGTACTGCCTCGGTAAATGCCTTGAGAAAGATCATTCTGGCTGGCGCGTCATCTTTGAATAGGGTGTGATCATCCAATTACCCATACAATCGTAACGATTTCTAGTGGTTCAAACCTGAGTCCTTGTAGTATGCACGTCAGACAGCATGGGTGATGAACCCAGCCAAAGTTCACCTGTCCCATAAAAATAATCTGATGCCGTGACTCTATAGTTGTATGATCACTCTACCAGCTGAGCTATCAACAGCTCAGCGCCTCTTGCGCTATTGAACATCCCATTGTCCGCATAATCCCTTTCTGGCATTGGGCTTGCGGTCGTCGGCATACGAACACACTCCTTCGCAAATGGCACGGAGAAGATGCCTTAACTAGATCAAACAGCATTCCATCAGTCTGCACCATAAGTGTAGAGAACTTCATGACATACGCCACACCAATTGAATAGGTGCGCAGACCAGGCGTAGGGAACTGCAATAATGGCCGGCGTCATAGACTTGGGTAAAAAAAAATATGCAACCAAAGTAGGCCTTCATCATCATCATGCATTAAGCATAGTGTCGCCAGGGCCCGTTTCTTTTGGCAAACCTGGAATCAAGATACAAAGGCGCAGCCTAGAGATCGGCTTGGCTTGCAAAAATGCTGTTCGAGCCCTCAGATGCCCATAGCCAAACATATGAATCCCACTGACTCTGCACGTATGTGATATTGACTGGGTTGCAGCAAGTTCTACGCAAGTTAATGAGGGGTTAGGGTACAACGACGGGATAAAGATGTATCCAATCAGATGACCAGCGAATTTGCCAAAAACTATATACTCTGCAGAAACTTGATAAAAAAAAATCATAACAGAAAAAAATGGATAAAACATGGCATGTGGTGTGAACATTTCTCCAAGTGCAGGACTCTTGAACAACAACATGTTCTGTTGAAGCACGATCCAAGCGATGCTTTGCTCGAAGGGGAAGAAAACATACAAAATAGGGCACTCAGCTATTGAAAATGAATAGCCGAAAGATGATGGAGGAAAACATCGAACTGCATAGGAAAAACATACCGGCTTGAACGCGACCATGCAGATGGAGCAATCTTCTGTGAAAGCAGCCTTGGTTTTTCCATCCTGAGCCATATATTCATGATGCACAGTGGCCATTGCTGAGATCTGCTCCTCCGTTAGAGCATTCGCACGAGTCGTTTCTGTAGGTCCTGAAGTCTGTGATGCGAAGGGACCATACTCTGCAGTACATTGACAATCATGCTATCGTCAGGAGACGGCAACAGAGAAAGGACAGAACTAACACGAAATACTTAGGAAGGGCTGTGGGACCAGATTAAAATTCAACACGAGTTGCCAGTAGAGTGGAATTGTGTCTTTGATTGACATCTCATCTTCTGCATAAGCACTTGTAGGGATATGGCAAGCTGCAAGAACAAGCACTCCAACAGGCGCAACACTTGGTGCATGGCAGAAGGGAACTCTACATAGCGAAATGAGCAGGTGCGAGATGTACCCAATCCACACACACATGTACACAAATGACCTAAACCAAGCAAACTTTTGGAGTGCCTTATCATTGCGTCAAAAGGCTGCACAGGCATTCGCTGGAGTTGCGTCACCAAAAGCTCCGACATGGAACTCGCGCAAGTTTATTCATTGGGTCATGCAACCCGCTTGTTTTGCAGCTTTGAATACAGACACACTATTGCACGAGACTGGTGGAGGTGAGTCCCGCTTTATACGGCAATTGCTCTTTACATGAGCAAAGCTTTCATGATTGACTGTTCATGAACATGCTCAGGACTTCTGTTTCCATTGAAGACAATCAAAGTCCTGAGCAAAGCGAGGCGATTCAAGAGACACCCCATTTTAGATGAGTACAGATCCATATTTCAAAATTTGCAGTCGCATTCTTGTTGCCTATACGTTTGCACGCAGGATCTTATGCGTTTCTGGGCTGGTTATTCATCGCTAGCAAGTGGCGGCTGGTGAAGGAAAATCATGCAATGAGAGCCCATACTAATTGCAAAAGTCAACTGCTGGTTTTGGATGCCTTAGAAACGGTTTTCTGGCTAAAGTTTGACACATACCTAACGTGCTGTACAGAGTATTTCTCAAAATGTTGGAATTGGGATTAGATCGAGTCCTCACCTGCCAGGTGCTCCGCAAACACACGATCTATGTTGTTGCGTAGAACTGCAAGATTTCATTCAAAGCAGCCCACCCATCAGCATCAGCCCAACAAAATTTAAAACTTCTTGCGACCACGTACAGGATATACACAACTGAGAAACAATTCAAGCATGATTCACTTGCGTTATGGCAGAAACAGTGCCAAGATTTGTCTGAGGATTGGTGCAACAAATGGATATAGGTCTTTGGATTTGGCTGACCCATAGTGATTACACAAGCATCTAATCGTCCAATGTTTGTTATGGTGGCTTGAGCGAGTATAGAGGCTATCGTAGTTGAGTCATTCGTCTCACACGCGAATTATGAATTGGGGCATAGCCCCTATCCATTTTATGTATGCACACGTGGGTGCGCATGTACGGAGTCACAAGGAGAGATGATAGCTTGGTATTCAGCTTTGAGTTGTGTGTGAATTACATGGCAAAATGTATGACTACCACGCAAAAGAAGATATAGTGTTGAATACCCTAGCCTATGTGCACGCCGCTGTTAGGCACAGCAGCGCCCTTGGTGGGTTGGGATAATCCCGTAGTCATCCGCTGCCAGGTGTGCTGATGATCACTCGAGTTGTTCTAAACAACACATGCCAGACAGTAAGCGGGACATAGCCGACAACTTGCAAACCGGCAAAACTTCTCGAGAACCAGGATATGAAAATATGCTGGTTCCTTCCACAATTGGCAATATCACCAGCTAGTTTACCCTGACCTGCAATAAATGTGCTTCATGCTATGATTCATCAGTCCCTGTATTTCTCTCCTACATCTGGATTCAGTACGTTTATTGTCTCCTGAGAAAGATAGTCACACCCTGCTAGCTGATTTCTGCGGAATGGATTGGGTCTACACCATCGATGTTGTATTCTGTTTCTTTTATTGACTTTGCACTCCCTATGAATTCAACGGATCCCTTTGCTGTTCTCTTGATCCCATTAGTTGGCATGCGCCTCTAATTGTTGATAGGTCTGCAACAGCGTTGATATTTTGCAAACGAATTCGGTCTCTGGTTATTCTTTGCCTTGTTTACATCAATCCCAATCCAGAACCACACGCTTTGTCCGTAAAGCTATTCAAACACTCTCACATCAGTGAGAAAAGTGAATATATGCAGCCGATCCTCGAACGAGCACCCATGGCTGGAGCACCTTGGTCACAAAGAAATCAGTTTGTCGCAAGATGGTTCACGATCATCTAGAGGATTACATTGCAGGTATACGAATATTATTCATACCCCGCCACGGAACAATGTTAATCACTAACGGTGCACGAATGTTTCCGCTTCACTTACAAATCACCCTTCTTGTCTACAATCAGTGTTCCGGATATGCAACTCGAAAATATATCATGCTCGCTACTAGACATTTCTGCTAATCTTGGTCGAAGTCGAGGATTCGCATGCCTAAAGGACACCATCAACTCGGCAATGGACATTCCGGCAAAAGTATGCAATGTGGCTCTCAGGTTGATGAATGGAGTTCATCTTCTACAAATGTTCTTTTTCCACTTCAAGGCAAAAATGCGCACCCGCATCAGGCACCTCCGCAAGTCCGGTGGGGTAGGCTTGCAATAACTCCTGGGTCAGCGGAGACGCAGACAAGTTGCCATTGGCAGGCCTTAAAGGGGGGGGGTCATGGATACGCCGAATCATGCCCCGGAATCTACGTGACTGCTCGGCCTCAAAGGATGCAATGGAAGGATTCTGGGAACACAAGTTGGAACATCAACCAAACAAGCAGAATCTTTACACTCGGTTAAATTATGCTGTGAATAGGTGCAGTCCATGCAATTGATTGCTTTCGGGTCAATAGCAAGGGTGACTAGCTCCGGTTACCTAGGACAGGCATCGCTAGCGAAATATCCCTGAAACTGGGGGCACTCCCACACAGCCGTGGTCAACAAACCTCTGGCTGCAAACTTCGGCTAGCAAAGGTGTGGCAGTGGGGGATATCAGGATCGATGCTAATCACTCACAGCACAAACGTAGAAACACCTCCATGCAAATAGTTTCACAAAGGTCGACAGGGAATAGAGGCTGGTTTTTGCTGCAAAATCAACACGCAAGCGGACATGAATTCGTCATAGTGACGACCCTGTACGGCTCCAGAACAGCGTGATTGCAGTGTGCATTAACCACAGTTCCAGAGTCTTGATCTTGTACCACCGTATTCTTCCCAACAAGTTCCTAACTAAAACTCTGACACGCATATGTTGTACACTGTTATCAGCGCGTGGAAAACAATTCACTTGGCATGCACGATGAATAGGACAGCACCGGCGGCTGATAGGGCTTGAACCTGACGGAGTCGATGGATCGTCAGTATTGCAGATGACCTGTAAAATGAAATAATGCAGGCGTTTCCATATGAACCCAGCACTCGCAACAACACTGGACTGAATTGGATATATGCGTTGCAACGTTCAAGCTTGACTCAGCAAACGAAAGCTGAGCATCGTCTTGTGTAGGCATGAAATTCAGCACAATGGAAAGGACTCAACTACCTGTAAACTGGGCATGAATCATGTCCCAGCACACAGAAATGCGGACCAGACTCCTTCTCAAGCAGGCCAGAACCAGACCTGACGAAAAGCAAGAAACATCGCCTTCACGCCGCCGAGTTCGAAATCGACGTTCCAAGACAGATCAACGCCATTCACAACACATGAAGCGCGGAATCTATCCAAATCCGCCCAACACTCGTTTTCAGTACACCCTGGCGCAATCGCGCACCAGAGCCCGGAGACGCGTCGCTGGCAGTGCTGCATTCTCGACTCGATGGGCACCTAAAACATCTGCAGCAGGAGCACTCGAGTTGGTGGGAGGGGCAGTGGTGGTGGCTGTGGCGATATCGGCACTGACCACTCCGCTGGCTGATAACGATCCAGCATATAAGTGAAGCTGGGAGGGTACAAACACCGGGCGGTTCGCTCTTGAGGTGCCTGTCAACTGCGCGTTCCGGGCAAGATGAGTCGACAAAAAATCATGGGGGACAGCAGCGGCGTGTGCAGTTGTGCTGGGATCAGTGGTGGTGGTGGGTGCTGGAGCCCGTCTACTGGTACGCGTCATACGAGATGAGGTTGGATCAGCAGGGAACAACGAAATATCCAACCCTTCTGCGCCTGCAACAGAATTACCAGAACGCACAGAATTAACGTGTGAAAGATGTTGGGAATACCAACCGTGATATTCTTTCTGAGCTATACTGGCTGGTCGACCACAAAACGCTCCAGGCCACAAAGATTCCAGCTTTGCATGGCCCTGCTGTTTTCGACTTGATTGTGTGAAAGCTACGCGCCAACTACCGCACCGCCATCCAAAGGTGACCTTGCAAGAGGGATTCGACGTTCTACAGGCCTTATCCAATTTCCAGATTATCAAAGCACAACTCCAAGGGAGCGTTTTTGCTTATACGAGAAAAAAAGGAGGAGATACAAATAGCAACTTGGTTTACGTATTACGCGAATGTGTATTCCCCAGAGCACTCATGGGACACGCCCCCCTTGATTGCATGCCCTTTGTTCTGAGGAAAGTACATCTATACCTTTTGCTTGAAAATTGTGGCCTGCCCTGTGAACTTGGAAGAGTTGGTATAAAACTCAGTTGGCATGGCAACCAAATTTACACAGATCTACAGTACTGTTTGCATATATTCTAAACACTTTTTCACTGATGGTACCGATCAAACTAGGCCTGATAAGCAATGGTATATTGCAATAAATGCCACAAGATAATTGTGCTTATCATTGAATTAAACATGGTAAGCGGGTTTCAAACTTGTGTTTTGATTTGCAGAGCCCATTGCCTCGCGCCACTCAGCTAAGTACATCTGAGTACATTCAGTACATCTGGGTACATCTGAGACTACATCTGAGTACATACACGTGAACACATTTAGATGTATGCTTCTAGCTAGTTCTTCAGTACAGTGACATGCAAATGCACATGCGCTGCTGTACTGAACTCACATGCGTGTAGAGGTGTGCCATTCAAGCGTGTCAATAGGGATATGGCGACAGGTGGAGGCGTATGCGTCCGATGGTACACATGCTTTGACTATACACTTACGCCAGTGCCGGCGCACACTTTTTCCGCGGGCGATACTTCGAGTCCTTTGTTACAGAAACTGAATCATTCGCCTGATTCATGTGGTTGACCTACGGGTTGTTAGATATAGTCTTGCAGACTTGAATTTTCCTTCTGCACACGCAAGGTCACACCTTGACTCCGCTGTGGATGAGGTTGGGGCTAGGCCATCAGATGATGAGAGTGGAGCTCCCCGGTTCTTATGTCGTGAAATAGTTTTCAAGCACGCTGCGCTAGAGTTGCTCCTGAGACATACAAAAAGACAAAACAACAGGATTCCAGGCAAAATCACGTGATCATCTCAACTTGTCCTGGACAGCCACAATTCGTGCGATAAGATCATCGCCCAAGTTCGACATCCAGAAAAAGGAAGCACATTTTCAGGATCCCAATCCACACTGGATGCTTGCGTGCTTGAAAGAAAAAGATTATTCACTGTAGAAACGCATGCTCGGGCCCCAGTGTGGGACAATTTATCCTTGGCAATGCCAGCGGGTTTATCAGCGAGAGCCTGTTCAACTGCACGTGAAATGCTGGTGCAAAGTAAAAGCTAGACTTCGCTTTTACAAAGTAAAGGCTAGACTTTACAAAACGAATTGATCCTGCACAGGGAGGAACTACGATAAAGGATGCTATGGACAGAGATGCTTGTGCTGCTTCAAACACTTGATGAAGCACACGACGTCCTGCGTCTGGAGAGCGGAGTTTCATCATATATATCTCCGAATCAGGGTACAATTGCAGTAGCATACAGTTGAACACGGAGTATGACCTTCACGGAAAACAACCCAAGTATCCGTGCACGCGAATATGAAATTTGAAACACAAGATAGGTTAGTGATTGTGCAGGTGATCGGTATGAATACTTGACAGTCGAAGACGACCCACCACCGAGCGCGGCTGGTGATAAACCATTGGCCTCTGAATGAACGATTCTTGTTGTTCACTTGAGGAAGATTGGATCGTGTAGGCAGGTGAATCATCTGACCACACCCACTTCCTCAACATCAAACCAACAAATCATGCTTGTGCATACTGCCATGTTGGATGGCTTAGTTGGTACGGGGGTCGACTTGTATGCTGGAGGTCTAGTGTTCGAGTCCCGACACGAGTAGGTATTGCCTCGGCTGTTGATTTCACAATCGAATATGACATGCTGGCTGGTAGGTCATCTTCGATTAACGAGTGATCATACCAACCGCCTAAACACCATGAAAACTGGTGGTTCCAAAGTTTTTTTGTTATTTTTTTTGTGCATACTACTTGATAAAATCATTGTCTCACATACCTTCAAAGGCAAAATACATCAATAATCTACACATGTAGCATGTGCAACGAGAGTGTTTCCAACTAGCACAATCGTACAGTGACAGCGTCAAAAGTTGAAATTAACGCTGCCATTTCGATATTACTACGGTGAAACGAATCCGTATAACAAAGCGCGGTATAAATGAATGGAATTTTCTGTTTGGATGACAAAGCTTCAAGTCATTTTTCACGCAAAGGCCGAGGTTTTCTTCCTCAAACTGCCCATTTTAACAACTAGTCCATTTAGATTTCAAGGTGACAGTGAGCATGGGTAGGATCTGCATGGCATTTGGGCCAATGGTGATATTGTAGAGGACCACATCACAATCAAGCTGTCGGTATGAATCGTATGCAATCCATTTTACGTGTTCAGCAAACATGTCAAACACAATTTGTGTATTTTTTTATGGTAGCTCCTACATCATGTTCTTTCTCAACTGTAACACATCGTTTACCAGCATGTTTGTGAATACAATTCATCATTTTGCACACACTGTCACCGCAGCAGACACGGCACAAGTGACAATCGGACGCTACATACACATAATGAGAAACCTGATGAGTTATCATATACACATGGGGACATGACCCTTACCAAAGGGGCGGGGATTCATGTCAGTTGAGTCTAAGTTCTGTCACTGCCCAAGGTAACCTTCTAAATTCAGTGTATCAACATAAAGATTGCTGAGTTCTGATGAGAAAACATTTCTGATGAGTAATCATACATATGGATGACCAAGGAGCACAAAGAAACGCATGGTGTACTGCAAACCTCATCGTTGTCACGTGTAAGGCATAAGTGATAAAGCATGTTCATGTGATTTCTGTTGAGGATTATTTTTAGAAAAGATATTCAGGCCCATTCACTTTACTTGGTTGAAGACAAAAATCAGAAAGCAATTACAGTACTACCACCCAGACGCGAGCATCTATACGGTCCCTTCCACACGTAATATAGTATACTTGACGCGCATGCCTCATTTCGATGGCGAGAGGTTGACCGGGTTCAGTCAAGTTGACCGGGTTCGACGTCACCAAGTCGCGCGCGTGTTGCCGAGAAGAAGCGGCGTCAAGTTGGCTGTTTTGGAAAGCGTACCGCGACTCTGCGCGACACCCGGCGCTCCGCCTACAATTTGTCGCATGGGAAACACTTTTCGAAGAATTTGCCGATGGCTTCGAGAAATCGAGTTTGCGGCTCCCACCAGTACTTGCCCACTAAGAGAGGCCAGCTCGGTTCGGAGAAGTGCCTTTGGATGCTCAGCGCGAGGACAAGGATGGCAAACACGCGCACTCCTCGAAATTCACATAGCGTGAACATGCACCTGTTATTTCAAAAATCACGATTGCGAGTTCTTGTGCGGAACACGGAAAACAGGAACGCAGCGTGACGGCACACAACACACACACGCAAGTAACATGCATCTGCCAGGTTGTCTGCTATGCATGACAGTACGAGATATAATATTGGTGATGATAACAATATTGACGGTATTATTCGTATCCAAAACATTTTGAATAACAATATTGATGATAATGATAATATACATAATGATAATAATGATGCTAATCGAATTAATAGTGACACCGAAAAATATGATAAAAGAAAGTGATAATGATAACAATAAAATCACTAGCAAAATGAAAATGATATTGACAATAGTAATAATAATGATAACAATGATGGTAGTAATGATAATCATAGTAATGATGTAAATAATAGTAATAACAATAACAACAAGACTAAACGTAAACTTTTGAACCACACACATATCGTGCGATTGATTCGGTG
>NHOP01001791.1:0-10060 GCA_018697155.1 Pyramimonas parkeae | reverse complement strand
CCGCCAGGCAGCCGCGGACTTTCTTAGGTCAAAGGTCAAGGAGGGGGGAAGGTGGGGGCGGTCGGGCGGGAATCAGGTGCTCTTCATATCTTGAAATAACTGAACACTGTCAAGGAACCAAAACTGACTTTCAAGGATGGCGACAGCAGTGCCAGAAATAGCGATGGGGATTACGATGTACTCTGATTCTGAATTGGCCATGAAATGCATGGATCGTAAATCGTACTAGGGGGATCCCGTGTTTTTGAATGGGGATCTAGTTGCTTGGTGCACCCACAAGCAATCAGTGGTTGCCACGTCATCGACTGAGATGGAACATATTGTTGCGTCCGATACTTGCAACGATGGGAGAGCTCCATTAGTGGCGCTTGAATCTGACGGCAAGGTGGTATGGATTCAAAGATTGACATTTATTACCGCAAACGGCATTAGGATGAACTTGCCGATCAACAAGTATGCACCCCTTGCATTTCATCACATGGTTCATCGATGATGTGCGAAACCTTTTTTCAGAAATCCACAATGTTGTTGACTCCCAATGTCTTCATTTCTTGGATGCTATATCGGGTGATGACTAAAAATTACACAGGTGTAACCGTGCCACAACTGCGGAAATCCTACAAAGATGCGTGGCGAGTCGTGCTCAAATAGCGAATGCAAAAAACAATTGTTCACATAACCACTATGTTGTTGGTGGTTTTGTCGAGATGAAACCAAACCATCGCTCTACAAAAGAATCCATCCGACGTGGGCATCGATAACAACGTTCGTGCAAAAGCCAATATTCCATTCAAACATTTGATTGCAAACCGTTGTGGACTGGTTGTGCTCAGCGATGATGATCCAAAACCACTCTTCCAACAAGGATTGCCTGACATTATATACCTTCAAAATAAACAGTTGTGTAAACAAAGTCGATGATAATCCTCGAGTACCTTACAAAAATGTCGCAACCTGCACATGTTTTATTACATGTTTTGTGTATGTATTGCTTTGTTACTCATACTTCTAGATTTCCCCAGAAACTCCAAACTGATGGTATCAAAATATGCGTTGCCCCAATACTGGGTGCTTTGTCCGGTTTTTAGTGTTGCGTTCCGTGAGGCAAATCGCAGTGCTTGATGGGGTCGGCCTAAAGATGAATGCGCACTCCCGGCAGAGAACTGGCAGGTTTGGGGGGGCAGTGGGTGTGTGTAGAATCTGGGTTGCACCGGGCAAACGGACCTCACGGTAAAAGCTCACCTGCATGCATCATACTTTATCGGTGTAATTTATTCGAACATCATGCATCATCCAAAAATGGTTGGGTACCAAAAAATCGCAGCAGCAACGCATTTGGTTGGTGGGAGTGCGCCTCGTCTAAGCAAATCGCATGCAATACCAACGGTTGAACAAACCACTGGTGTGATCTCCTCTCAATTTGTCAATTTTTGTATCATGGGTCACTCAAAAGGTTCACTTAGCCACGAAGACACCAGTGACCAGTTGCCTAGCAGGCAGCTCCACTTCGAGGGCACGTCCTCGCGGCCCGCCTTGTAATAAGGCGGATTCATCAAGGCTTGGCGTACACCTTGTGCAGTACAGCACTCCTCGGGCCAGTAATGCAGTAGGATCTGGTAGTTGCCCGCCTGGTCATCACCCAAGCCTTCCACTCGGTTGCGCAGGTTCATCACCATGGCACCGGCGTCATAGTTTCCTGAGCCTAGGAACCATGAGGTTAACACGTCGTTTGACGAGACGAATCCTGATGTGACCTTGCGTTTCTCTGCCTCCACCCACTCCATGTTCACGTAGTATGCGCTGCGGCACACAAATCGGAGAGGGGTCTAACTGGGTGACTGCGAGACTGATTTGCCGTGTAAGAGCTCAAGAGGCATACCCTGAGGTCACAGGTTGAGTTGGCAGTTGTTAAGGACTTCAAACACATACAGATGGGACAGCCTCTGAAAGTCCAATCCTGGTTCTACACACGAAAAGAAACATAGTCTGCTGATTGCATGTACTCCAAATGAGTATTTTGGTGACTATTTGTGTAGGGCTGTCACGCAAAGCGCTCTCGAAGTGACAAAGATACACTACTTGTAAATGACGGAGATACCATCTAAGGAATCATTCGCCATGAAGATATTCGCTTCGCAAGTTCCGCAACTCTGATGTTCACATTGGTGCAAGATTATCATTTAACGGTGGTCAAGGTAAGTGCCTTGCAAGGGGAATGTGCAGCCTCCAACTTGTATTCCACTGGCAGTTTTTGTCTGCTATCCTTGAGGATGACAACGGGCTTAGCTCGTTGCAACCAGCCATTGTTGGATGGGTTCTGAAATTCGCACAATCATCACTTGCTAGTGAAGCTGAGACAGCATTGTGGAGGGTGGAGAGAACCCTGTTGTGACTTGACTTGACTATACCTAGGCTACTGATTCTGGCGCCCAACTCCTTGCAAATGAAGGTTGGAGCAGTCAGACAAACAACGCTGGCGTGTCCAATGTCTTGTCGGAAACCGGTTTTGATCGTTCTTATTGGAGTGGTAAATGCAAAAACATGCGGGAGATCATGCTGCGGATTCGTCTTTGTCAGAAAACCCACCAGAGAACATCAAACATGCTGCTAGCAACAGGCCCAACCACTTAGACTGACTATATTTGATCCATAGATGTGGAAGGAGCGTCGCCACTTACTAGGCCTACACGGTTTCTGTTGATTTTACAAATGAGCGCAATTGCTCGCACTTGGTTGCTTGTTTGTTGATGATCGTGTAGGGTGGGGCGGGCTTCACTACTTGTTCAACTCATATGAATCATTGCTTGCAAAGTATTTGGTGTATACTAATGAAAACGATAACCTGTAGTTGAGCATCAAATGGCAGGCACAAGAACATCCATGCTTTCTTGCCAAAACCATATAGCATTTGCCGCATCTGAAAAAATACCCAACGCAATTTCTTTGACAGTCCTTCATCCTGCAACAGTACTAACAACTGAACTACTGTATCCTGACTCGACAAGTGATTGCAGTCATGTTTGGATATATCAGACCTGTAGCGCGGGACGCCGCGGAATAGTACATTAAGGAGTCCCCCATAAAATTGCCATTTGCCCATCATCCACAACACCTTCTTCATACCCACCTGGATGACTCAAGCAGCTCGTAAGTAAACACCGACGCAATTTCAAAATCATTTCCAGTGGCAATTCTGTAACTTGCACAAAAGAGCACACAGGAGCACGTGTCAAGGAACTGGACTCCCGAGCATTCTTGAGTATAATAATTAAAGCAAATTTGCTTAGGTGAACAGCAATATGTCGAATCAGGATGGCGCGTCACCTTCTCACGCAACTTTCTTAAGAACACGTTCTCAGTAATGATGAAACCGAAATGTATAGCCCTTCTGGCCCAATACAACAGGATCTGTGTGAGGCTGTCAGTCAAACAACACTGCGCAGACGCTCAATGAAAGTCGGCTCCTTGTGTGACTTGCTAAAATCTGGGCCACTATAGTGTTGCACTGCACATGATCAAAACAGGTGTACGTTGAAATGCAGGTTGTACAGGACATACAGGCGTAGTGGAGCTCCATGCAGTGTTTATACGATGACAAGGAAGAGTGTTGTGTGTCTGAACTGCATATGCAATTAATAATTCTTTAGCCACGCAAAGGGAGCTTCAGTCGCACCGCCTCCACCCCTTTTTTGTCTGCCTCAAAGTTGCGATGCACCTCCAACCGAATGGGTTGCGCTCCCGAGTTCAAGCTGCCGTACAACGTGTAGTAGGTGTGGCCATCTCCAAGCAAATGACTGTATGTGCCAATTGCAAATTGAAGGACGTAGCATAGCACATTTAAAAAAGTGCAGACCCTTGGTGCAAGAACCAGCATGACGGAAAACGAGAAACACAATCAGTATCAGCTCGGCAAGTGGTGATTTTGGTGCTACTAATTTCAAGCAGACAGCTTTGGAGCATTGTCACCAGGGATGCGAGCAATGCCCGTATCACCACAGCCCCACGGTAAGAACACGAACGGAGAATCAAAAGGGTGGAGTCAAGTTGATTGGGTGATGCACGCCAGAACTTATGCGCTACTTGTGAAACCGATGAAGCAGTCTGACCAAGCTAGCATAATAACTAAACCATGAAATGAACATCAGGAAATCCACGTTTGATGAAGTTTGGATCCTACAGTAACACAAGCTTTCATCTGCTTGAACACCAGTGGGAAAATCGCACCGGCAAAAGTCCCCAAAAGCAGGCATTGCAATCAAGTGCCCGATTCCAAATGAATTCATGTGCAACCAATGTCCGTGACCTAATCTGCAATCCTCAGATGAATCAAATCCTAGCAATGCTAGCCCATGGTGAATGGCTCAACTGCTAGGGCAGCAGACTCGAACTCTGATGGTCAAGTTTTTGATCCCTGGTGAGGGAAGCTTTTGAATAGCCTGATGATTCAGCCAAGGCTATGCGCTGGCAGTCATACCAACAATAGAATGAACAACCGAATGATCATACCAACGGCGTACCCAACATCATGATACCTGGCTGGCGTGAAGCTTAAGTTCCAAAGAACAACGTTTGAGCACACCTCCCAAATGTGAAGAGTGGGATCAGGAGTATTCTAAATGCTGAGTGTGTCCCAAACTAGCTTTGCGCTATAATCACAATTCTGACTACTGTATTCAAATATTTGGCACACAGCAGGGATCTCCCCAACCGGGATATACCCCGAAATGCAACTTGCATTACTGATTTGGCCCTTCCTAAGTTGCACACCATCCGATATAAGTCAATGAAAGGATGCTGGCAATGACCGAAATAAACTTATTCTAGGTAGCTCCAAGTAATCAACCTCTTGTTCCATGAACGCGGACAGGATCCGTTAGTTTTCGTTCGTCCAGCATAAGCAACGCGCTGCACATAAAGCGACAACCAACAGGACAACAGGTCTACGCAAAATCCAGTGCATCTCATAAAGAAATAGACAATCGACTCATATATTGGCGCTTCCTTGAATAAAGGTGAGTGGATATTTCGGCAGCAGTCTCTGGTGAGTGTGTTGGGCCCAGCTATGCAGAAATCGTCTACCAACAAGGCACAGACCATCCCTGAACAAATTTCCCTTGGCAACTTCTGAAAAACCAGAACAATCGCTCCAGGGACCGAGTATTGTTCAGTTTGCGGGTTTTGCATTCGATTGCTCCTTGGGAATGATGTCACAGCACAGTGTGCAAATACGTCTCGGCTGCTGCGAAACCAATCATCGGTGTGATGATGACGGATCTTTTGGAATCTACAAGCCGGTGTCAACGTATTGAAGCACGTGCACTGTGGATGAGGGTTGCGCACACCTCTGTGTCCGACTCAGTGAAGCACGCACCTCATGGACACCATCACTGCAAACTGCTCCACCTTGGGATCTGCGGTGAGCCGAATCACCACAACGCGGAACAGAGGCTCGTCTCGGTTCAGACACTCCCCGCCTCGCTTGACGGAGAATTTCGGGTTAAGGGTACTGTTCATGTCCTGCCACGATGCGCCGGGTAGCACACAAGCATCCTCGCCTTCCCCGAAACACTCCAAGGAATCTGGGACCTCAGGTACCCACAACGTCACCTGCAAACCGCCCAATTGCCGTGAAACAATAAGGTTCATACTTCGTGACGTGTTCGGAACTGAAACACGAGTATACAACCAATTAGACATGTTGCTGGGAATGCATCAGACAGGATTGAGCACGTAGTTTCGACTGGATTGTGCATTGCAAACCCGTGGAAAGTGAGAATCTAAGCATAAAGTTATCGTCTGAATACAGAGAAATGAGACTAGCTATGATCAAAATAACGAATCGCAGCATGCGACACATTGATGTGCTTCCGGATTGCACATCCATGCGCAAACGTTGACAGAGCTTTGAATTTTGCTCGTTAGGTGTGCTTGTGAGGTGTTCTTGTGAGATACTCTTTTGAGCTCCATCTTTGAGGTGCTCTTGTGCAGCACTCTGGTGAATTACCTTTGGGAGCGCCAGCAGGTGCCATATTGAGCCCAAGAAACTGGCAAGGATCCACTCAAGAAACATCGCTCACATTTTGCTACTGTTGTCACAATGACTGGACATCATCCTGTTTTGATTGTCATGTTGGATAAATTTGTTGTGCGAGTCGCTGCGCCATGCCAGCCAAATCAGGGGATGGGGGTAGGAGGTCAAGATGGGATGGAGTTGATTTCGCGCCTGGTTGTTGCCATTTCGTTGCAAACGCCCACACAACCAAGGATTGACCTTCACCAGCTTAGTAACTTGGGTCACTAGTGTTGACTTGACTTCGGTGGCAGACCCCTTGTAGAATGTGAGAGTGGCTGGGGCAGGCATGACCAAGAACTGGGGCATCCTCTCTGCTGGCAGCAGCTCCACAAACTTACCAGGTTGTGAAGGTCTCCATATCTGCCGAAGGACAAAGACATCAGAAAGGATGAATGACAGCGGCAGACGCAAGACTGAACACCGAAGAATGCTGAGCCCAGTGTTGAGAGAGAATTTTGCAATTTGAGACACGATTCCAACTCATTGGGCAGGGAGCCATCCCAAACGCGCCCAGTGCCGATATTGAACGCATCACAAGGCATTAACAATCAACGTGTACAGGGACAGACACATATAGTTGAAACATTGAGCGTCGAATCTCAGGAGACATTGACGTGATCCTCGCAGATTGTTGCAATATCATTGCTATACCGAATGAACACAGAGATCTATCTGTATCACCCTACACTCGGTCAACAGTGCTTTGGCTCTTGTTGCTGGCAAGACCCCAGGGTGAATGTTTGCAGATATGAGCATTGGTTATCACCACATAGGGTCTCAAGTTGCAGTGCGGATAGCCTTAGGCATTGATGCATTGTTGGCCATGTTAACTGGCTGTGTGGACACGCAAATCTACAACGCTTACATGCACTCAAAATAATTGAGAGGGGGACCATATGAAGGACGGATGACCTCAACCAAACATTGAAACAATAAATGAGGGAGTCGTAATATTGCCTTTGACTGTTGATGTGAGGGTCTCACGCGAAATGATACTCAAATCTGTGGGTGGTGTGCGTGTGTGGTTGGACCATCAGTCCCTCTACCCGAACAAGAATTGAAGAGCATTCAGCATGTCTAATCTTGTGGATAACGGATGGAACCGATAGCCCTCTGTGCTAGCAAATAAAATTGCATCACAGTTGTTGTCATGACAACATAATGTCAATTGTGTTGGTCAGACAAATTATTTCGTATGAGTGTCGACATTAATAGGACGGCTTATCTCTTGAGCGGTTGTTGGTCGTTGCTTATGAATCTCACCCCGGCCGTAGAGTATTGAAAGGTTTCCACAACAGCAGGCCTCCGCCACGATCTGGCTCAAGTTGTCACCAAGAGGCCGTGGGTGTCTAAATCAACCCCTCTTCTCATGCCAACCTTACTGTTGCTCAATTTGGAAGCAAGTTACTCTACAAACTGACAGCCAATAGAAGTATCCATTACATACATCCACAATATCTGTAGCATGAAACACGGAACCATGTTTCTATCACACTTGAGTGTGATACAAACGTGGCCAGCAGTAGGGATGCAAGTTGTTCCATGGTTAATGAGAGAACGGAACAATTCCGATATAGCAAAAAGCATGCGCGATGACATTGCATTGAAAGCACTCGATTGAATGTCTCACATTCCCAAGCTCCTTTTTCTCCTTTTTGGCAGCTACATATTGGATGTACACCACGAGTGCTCCCACCATGCTTCCTCCAAAGAACACCACTCTCCACATAATCCCTGTTGTAAGCAACAGCGTGCACACCTTATGTTTGTTTGTATGTGTGATTTCTCGTGATTCTACCGCAATTTTGCCATTTTGCGACGCCCGTCGCAAACTGCTGCCATCCCTCAGAGAGGTTTCAAGAAATTTCTTAATGAGTACAGGCGTTCAAAGATGTGATAACATTCCATACTTAGCCATACTATAGACTTGCATGTGAACACTAGATATCGAAAACAGAAACAAATGATTCACTGGCCTGTGGATCTTCCGCGAAGATCGTAGTTTTGGCGTGTGCGGACACTCCACACCTCAATTGCTGCAGATATTCCTTTTGCGTGGGCACTTGTCAGTGAAGACAAGTAAATCGAGAGGCTCCCAAGAAATCATTCATATTTTTCATCGATTTCTCTGATGTTTCCACAACAAACTACGCGTGTAAGAAAGAAACTGATACGTACCGTATTAAAAGCATGTTCTTGCCAGGAGGAAGCCTGTATGAACGGCAACAGATGGCTGATCATAGCTGATATGCTATTGACCTAATATCGCGCAACGACTGAAATGATTTTCATCGGTTGCACCCCAAATTGCCCTAAAACGATGCCATTGATCCTGAACAGAAGTCCCTCCAATTCTTTGGTCCTGGAATGCCCGTGTGCACGGAGTGCAATACCGGTCTGCGCTGAGTTTCATTTCCCACCCAAGGCCAAGAACTGGATCGGGTGAATGGATATAAAAATGGCATTCCAAACGATTGGATAATCTTCGATTGTTGCATGTACATATGTTGATGTATGCATGAGTATACACATTCGATTGCTATCTGGGATAATCGTGCAGGCTTGACAGCTAACATCTCTCGTGAGAACGATAGAAGGCCAAACCCTATTTGTCGCGCACAATTTACACGACAACAGAAGCACGCCAGACGAAATGAATGCCGTTAACGTATGGCAAGGCCAGTCGCAAAAGGTCCTAGAATATGAAACCCACGCAATTAACTATCGAACGGTAACTCTCGTCACAGCTGAGAAGCTTATGAAGCACGATCGGGATCGAAGTGGCGTTTGCGTGCTCTCCGCTGCAGAAAGAACCTCACTCTGACCTCGATTGTGTGATATCATTTTTCATGAAAATCGACGAGTACGCTATGCTATCGAATCTAAGGGGCCGACGGAGTTAGAGGCTGTAAGTGCACGCACCTGCTAGTTGGAACTATGGTCGCACGCGCACAGGTGACGATAGATGGGTAGGGTAACGCCAAGTTCTCCATGAGCAAGTTTCGATCGCCCTCTGCGTATGTTCGCAACGGACGCCAACCATCCAGCGTGTCGTGCTTGAACTGCTCCGATCAACCACTATCCACAAGCCGTCCAGTTTTCCACTTCCGGCACAGCTGGCGGCCACGATCTTTCTTTCCATAATAATAGCTGGTACTGGCAGCTACGATTCACACCAATTCCGTAACGCACAAACATTGTAGGTGACACAAATAGGCAACAATAATGAAATGACATCATTCAATCGCAAATCGAATGTCGACATGTCAATCTTGCGGTCATACGCCTATCCACGCAACGTTGTAGATGCTGGATCCACGAGGGAGGAGTGTAACGAATGTCATCCTTTTTGCTTGCCACACGTAAATTGGCGAGGGCATCATGCGTGCACATTAATTATCCTTCGCTTGACACATTACAAATACATACAACAGGATGTTACCACGACGTCGTTCAACATATGATCGTTACCATGATGCTTAAAAAAACCAATTGAGTGGATTGAGTGAAAACGAGTTGAGTGAACTGGTGGTTCCAAAGTTTTTTGCAAGTACATCTGTTGTACGACGTTGTCTATGGAACATCGATGCCATGTCGGATGGTGATTTTTCATTAGTGGGTACGGGCGTCGACTCTAATGCTCGAGTTCCAGTGTGCCAGTCCCGACATGAGTAGGTATTGCCTCGGCTGATGATTTCACGTCATGCTGGCTGGCGGGTCCTTCGATTAGCGAGTGATCTTACCAACCACCTAAACAGCCACCATGAATACAGGTGGTTCCAAAGTTTTATACATGCGGAGGAGCGAAATGCGATACGTAGTGTGAACTGCAGCATTCCGTGAATCTTCGAATGTTTGAACGCATATTGCGCTCGAGGCCTCGGCCGAGAGCATGCCGGTCTGAGCGACAGCTCAACCCTCTCATTGTCATAGTACTAGAAATATTCCATAGGGCCGTGTAATATACGATAGTTATTACTCGGTACG
>NHOP01001790.1:0-10063 GCA_018697155.1 Pyramimonas parkeae | reverse complement strand
AGTCGACGCACAACCATCTAGGCAATTTGACACGCAATCCCCTGATACATGAAAAAATTAATACGCTAGAGGCAACTTCAGCGATTGCTCCACCCCTCCCAACTTTCGTATACTCAACACTGTCGCCAGGCATGACAAATCAATACACATGCCACAATGCAAAAATTCAGCGCGCACTGCCTCGCACCTTGCCGCGGTGTTTTGAGGGGAGTTCTGATGGTCCACTTGGTAGGGGGTCCTCAGAACCCGTCTCGTTGTCTGAATCCGATTCGCCTAAGCTGGCCCGCAGGTCTTCCTCCTCCAGCTGCAGCTCCGCTTTGAGTTCAGCCACCTTTTCAACGTGTTTCTTTGACTTCTCATGGTTAGCCCACTGGTTCTGGTTCTTGAACCGCTTCCTGGGATCAACATTGCAGCAGAAACCATCGCTATGAGCAAACCTCAAGGGGTGTACATGTAGCACATGACAAATACACAACTCTAAGAAACAAATCAATTCCACACAACGAATAGAACTCGAAAACAACCAGCTCACAAAAAACCATGTTCTCAATACACTTGGCCAAACAGAGTGATCTAGAATTGCACGCAGAATCATGAAAACTCCGAATTGTTGTAAATCACTTCATGAGGCACTCATTAAGGTGATGACCGTGGAGATTGTTGTGATGATTCACAAAATGAAGACGACCCGCCACCTCTCATGGACATCATCATCAGCAAGTCCATTGCCAAGGCAACAACTACCTTGTCAGGGCCTAATCGAAAGACCCCTACAATTCAAGTCAACCCCATTACCTAGGCTACCCAAAATGATTGCGCGCATTTGCTGTAAAGCATTATCTATTGTTTCTACGTTGCGTAAACATCTTCAAAGCGATTGTTGTTGAAAGCGCACACATGCTCCCCAACAACAGTCTCAAAGCACCATGGCACCAGAACTCTGAGCAGCATGAAATATATAGATAATTCAGGAATCCACCAAAGCAATGTGTGAGAACGGCTGCAACAATACCTGCAGACGATGCAGTAGAAATCTTCCACAGGTTGGTCGTCCTCAAGGGGTTTTCCCTCAGCAGCTAGCTTCTGCGCCATCAGCAGCTCCTCTTCCTCCTCAAAACTGAGCACCTGCTTCGAGTTGCGGATCCTGTCCCAGGCAGAATCATCTCATCATGCACATAAGCAGCGCCACATACATATAGGAAATGACCCTTACCACAAGGGCGGGGAGCCATGTCAACATACTCGCGCGCTAATCTATATCGATGCACAAGGTCACCTTCGAAATCCGTTTATCGTATCAACACACAGATTGCGCAGTCCAAGGAGAACTTATCTCACCATCTGCATCCAGATAGTGCTGACCCCTGAAAATTTACATGAAACCAACTCCTAGTCTGTGTCATATACAGTCCACGTATGCTTGACATAGCAGCGCCACATATGTTTGACGCAGCCCTAATCTGGACGAGCATGGAACAACACTCACGTTCTTCTGAAAATTCCAAGGGTGAGTCAGAAAGTGCTGAGATTGACATCAATTGAATTTCAAGACCTTGCAATTGGTTTGTAGTGCGTTGCACAAAGCGAACTTGTCATCCAGTTGCTCAAAGGTAGATAGTATATCAACAACGTGACAGCCAATGCTAGGCCATAGATAAGTGGCATAACAACCTTTAACTTGAGGGAGCTTTATCGTGCCACAAGCGTCACAGTGCTTGGTGAAGAAATACATTTGCTATGTCATACTTTCATTCGTAAACGATATCAAGAACTGTGCACCGGTAAACACGAACTCGAGTCCAGATGCAAAATCTTTGGACCGACACCTTGCCAATGCACAGCCTGCGTGCTGATCATTGAATTTAAAGGCTTCAACGAATTGTTTACTTGCAGGTATACCGGAGCATTCATAGTCGGGCGCGCCAATCATATATTTGGTAGAATACTGTCCTAACATATCTAGTGCAGAACAAAGAATATTTGCGACCCTCACAAGGACGAGGTTCATCCCTCAAGGATTTCTGAAGACACGAGACCTTGGTCGATTTGCGCGGCACCTACAAATCACGATGAGGTGTTGTGAAAAAAAACTATTCATTTAACATGCTTCAATAATTTTCTATATATTTTTGTATACAGGAAAATATCAACATGAACTGTACATAAAACATGCCTCAAAATTCGTTGTGAAGACCTGAGAACATGCAGATGCATACATGAATGCGTAAATTGTGGGGAATACAGAATTCAACAACGAAACCAAATTATTAGCCTGGTGAATTGTCACACCACACGACACAGCACGCGATTTCAAGGGCTTGAGCGCCACATAGGGTGCAGTGTGTACACCACCACACTACCAAGCTCACCAGTCTGCATCTTCGTAAGCCATGGCCTCCTTAAGCTTCTCCTTTTTCTTTTGCGCTTTGTGCGCAGCTCTTGCTCTCTCCTTCTCCTCAGCAGCTGCAGCAGCATCCGCCTGACAGATCCCTCCGAGGAATGACAGTATTATTGCATTCGTATACAACAGCATCAAATTATCAGACAGCACCCTAAGTTTTCATGCATTGTGACACGTCAGACGAGGCTTAAGAGATGTTGTTTTGGGATGAAACGCACATCACTTCATTGCGTAGCAACATGACTCGGTGACTGTCAGCTTCAACCATTAAAATTTAGGTATTTCCCATGCAGAACCGACGCATAGCCTTCGAACAACTCGTGCAGAACATGCTCCTTCGGCATACAAGAAATTCTCTTAGCTTTGGTTGTTCAAACTATTGGAAAAAAAATGCACACAAGAAGTTCAAAATACAACAAGCAGAAACAAGGGGCGGATCTACATTTCCAGCTATTGATGAAATATCATCAGCGCTGTCGTTCGACACGGAACCGATTGATCTCCTGTCAATCTCTGTAATCACCTAGAATCACAACAACCCAAATTGTCCTTATCTTCAATGCGTACCAATTTGGTCAGTATCATGCTCGCCAACAAGAAATGCTAGATTATCAAGCACAACTGCTAAAGATTGTCAGCTACAGCCGTCGAATCAGAACATAAACACCCAGATCTTGTCTAAATTTCCTGCGTGGTATGATCCATCTCTTCGCTTGTAAGTAGTCGAAAGCCCACAGCAGAGTACACAAAGGCTCAAGGAAAGGCCTTGACTTCAGAACTTGCCTGTTTCATTCTACTACGTCATGGCTCGCACTTCGGCACATGTTCACTGGGTGTGCTTCACTGCAGGGGCAATGTGCACCTGGAACACCACAACGCGCTTGTCCTTCTTGCGCACGTGCGCTGCCAGCTGCCGAACGAGGTCTACAAATTGCTTCCGCTCCGACCTGGTTCAGCCCGATGAACGGCCCGGCCTGAGATCAATATTCATATGATAACAGTGAACCTGAGATCAATAAACATATAACAACCCCCCCGCACTATGGGGGATTGGTTCAGGGCCTCGAATCCCCAGCCAAAGGAGCTGCCCCTGCCTGTCGCCAAGCGGGGCTTGTTTACACCAGAAGGTGCAAAATAACCAAGGCAGTAATTGATTACCAGAGGCGCAGTGATTGCGGACGCCAGGACTATGTCGGCACAAGCAGGCACTACGAAACCACAACAATCGACCAACTCGTGGATTGAAGCCCCAATGAAAATGTTCATAGGAGAGCACACTACGCTACGTTCGTTAAATATCTTGCGAAGCGATGCTGGCCTGTCGTATTTGCAGTCAAAATTCTTTGAAGAACTTTGATTCCTGCATTGATGCGTCATATGCGCTTGTATTCACATGCGAAAAATCTGTAACGCGTCACCAATCGCTTGGTGCCACGCACATGTAGCCACCGATGAACGTCGTTGGCGTTGCGTGTTTGATTGGGGAAACCGAAGGCGGGAATCGAAAATTGCTGCGGGGAAAATGTTGCCAGAGGATGGTACATAGTTAGCGTGCTGCGCACCGGCGTTTTTTCTTGTTCTCCTCCTCCATGAGTCGCCGCACCTTGCGGTTTGGCGCGTTGGCTGGATTGTATTCGTCCGCCCACGCAAAGTCCTTGACTGTTGTGAAGTTCAACCAATATGAGTAGAAACCCATCACCTGCAGTACTCCATGAAGCCATCATTGTGCACTTCAAAGCATACACTGGCCGGTGTACAGAAACAGATGGTGCTATATACAGAGTCTGTTTGCGTGCAGGGATAGAAACGTCAACCAGTCACGTACAGTCTTTTTAGGCACTTAAACCGTGACATACGTGCAATTGCGTCTCAAATGATTGACGAGAAAAAGAAAGCAGTTGTCACCATCCGGTAGAAAGTCACTGGAGCCCAGCACATGAGCGTTTTTCAAGCGGTCACACGTATTGTGAAGGCCGCAATCACTTTGAGTAACTATGGCACAACCTCTGATCAAAATGTACACAATTTGCATAAAGCCAATGGCGGTGTATGATCAGATGACATTCGAATAACAACAGGTATGATTGTGAAACAAATGCATGAATGAGGAGAACAAATACGACGCAGATCTAACAGGACACATCACAACACTGATTCAGTTCATGCTTGGTTTACATCAACGCCACCATGCCCAAAATCCACAACCTCGTTGCCAATTGGGGTACCAGTCTCATCTTCAATTCCCTAATTACTGGAACATTCCATTGCAACATTCCATTGTGGTGGAAACTTTGTGATTGTCAAATTTAGATAGATGCAAACTCGGAATGCGAATGTACCTAATACGTCCGTTAGTGTCGAATACACGATCCATTCAGACGGGTCTGGTGTGTATGCGTGTATAGGATTCAAGCGTATGTATGTTAAACCTGAGCTGCAGATTTTGAAGGTCATATTGCGCAAGCGGTAGAATTTACTGGATCCTCCGTTGACACGGTCTCGGCAACTTGGAGGAGGATCATGTCTCGATGTATGCACAAGTATACAATCAAGAACAACCCTATCCAATTAGGTGGGAAATCGCGCGCAGCACATGGTGTTCTAATCACCACAAAACTCAATCGTAAAATTCCAATGTGAACAATCTAATTTGAGGCATTTGAAAACTCCACGCTGATGATTGATCTAGCGCCCTTTCAAGATAAACTACATAACTCTGCTTGCATCTCCCCAAGCTAATTCCTCGGATGCGTTTTCTTGGTGATCCAAAGGAATTCAAAAACCGCTCATTGACCGATTGGCTCATAGCACTTTCGATATGAAAATTCTTATTTGGAGAGCAACAAGTACATGCAAGGTGTGAAGATCGTTCCATTGGATACATGAAGCAGTGTGAATACTCCCGGCAGAAGCCGACAAAAGTGCAGCCAATGCTTCATGCTGTTTGTGCATGCTGCGCAACAACAAAAAGAGGCAGCGGATTTCAAATGGAAGAACAATGCAATTCTCCTTGGATATCATGCCGTGTTTTGTATTTGGCTCATGGATTTCAAGTAGCATCTTGTGAATCTCTGGAGTGTAGATTTTCACTCATTTGACATGGCCTGTAATCCAGTTCGACGGGTTTGAGTCCTAGTCTATCCCGATATGAGTCTTGCTCTGGATACCCACTGGGAGAGGTTTATTGATGCTTCTACATGTTTTTTTCGTTGACAACCAGGGCTAGGTATCATCAAAATTGGAATCACTGGGAGAACCGTAAACATAGCAATGTCCGAATGGTTTGGATGCGCGCTCAGCAGTCAGGACGTCAAGATTCGACGGGTGACTCTTCGAGGTTCATCCGTGGGATTCATTTGGCGCAGCTCTCCGAGCACTGCACACAGGTGGGAACATAAACCTGCAAACACTATCACAGGAGGGAGGTGAGATGAGCACCTCCGAGGCGGAGGCCTGGGCCCCACCGAAGTCCGGCGGCTCAATCTCCGGATCAATCGACATCTCCTGCTGAGCGAGCGACGCGAAGAGGTTGCCGTACACGGAGTAGAACCCTCTGCCCGTCTCGGCGTACCCCGCAAACGCCTTGTGAGAGAAGTACGGCCACAAGTTGATATCCGAGTCCGGGCGACCGCCGCCGCCCTCCGCGTCCTCTGGTGAAAAGGGGCGGGAAAGAGCCAAACAAAGCAAAGCCCTACGTCTGCATGATGGGAACAGATGCTTTTCCGAAGTATAGAATATCCATAGCTTTATGAAACTGCAACACGTGCCTTCTCCCTATGGCGTAGTGAGCAGAACGGCGCCTTTCAAGAGGCCTTGAGATAGGCTCCCGGTAAGGGAGGGCCCTTTCTCTGCAATTGAGTGATGCATCAGGGGTCATGCTGGCTGGCAATTCACCTCTGATAGCAAGAGCACATACCCAACACCCATAAGATTTCGATACCAACTTGTGGTTCAAAGTCATCGTCGTAACAACGAAAACAAGAAAGCCAACGTACAAGTATGCTGTTTCCCTTCTGATTGTGGTGTAGGAGCAGTTTCAGGATGGTGCATGTTGGGGTCCCTCGACGCAAGATGATTTGGTAGAGCGACGGCCGTAGACTAGCTTTGAGCCTGACAGAGGTAAAGGTTCACATTTGTCACTTCTCTGTGATTGGCATGTCAACGATAATTGACCAACCGCCAATCAACGGGTGGTCTAAAACAGAACACTGATCAAACTTGACCCAAACCCACACCCATTGAAAATCTCTTTCCATGTAAAGATTTCGATTAAGTGTTTGACAATCGTAGGGCGAAGTTAAACGCTACACTTTGCGCCGTTGCGAAATTCGAACAGCCGAACACCTCTTGCTCTTCAATCTTTTGTGGAACTCTAAATGGTCTGTATAGGCGGCTCGATTCTCCTATCCACACTTGGTTGCTGTTGAGCCGACCTGCTCCTCAATACATGTCTCGATCCGTGGTACACAGCGCAAAACACAAGCGAGGTGTCTGATCTTGAAATCAAGCCCTATAGGGCGTCGATCCCAAACTAAGACTGTGCTGATGGGAGCACACCTGCCTACTGTTTGTAATGCACATTGCGAAATCAATCGGTGCACTCATAAGTACTGCGGCCATTCAGACTCGTGTGATACAACATGTACTGCACTTATGCAACTGCCCAGAAACATGGCTAAATCACCCGAAATGCAAGTACAAAAACTGTCAGCACAGCAGGAAAAAATAGTACTGTTTAATGATGGACACAGCATTCAGGGGGTTGGGCTTCCCATTTCAAAATAAAATATCTCGTGGCGTACCTCCTCGAAGAATTTGGTGTTTGTGGCTGTCGTACCTGCATCCATTCCCAAAAAACAAACGGCGCTTGAGCCGGAGCAAAGCGACATACGTGGTCCGCCTTTGTCGTCCCTAACTGAAGGAAATATGGGACAGCTACAACACAAATAACAAGATCGCCTCAAGCGCTGCACGCCTCATTGCCTTCCCGGATCTTTGATTCAATACGTACCTCCTGATGAGGTCAGGAGGCTCTTCTTTAAATAATGAATATTCCTTCGCACTCGCACATAACAACCCATCTTGAATGCAATGCAATGGTATCAAACTATCATGATCCAAGGCAAGCATGAGTGAACGTCCCTCGTTCATACATGAGCGCAAGAGGACGTTATTCCATGGAAATGAAACATGGGAAGTGTGGTCAAAGAGTTCAACTGGCTAGCATTGGCTATCAGCGACTCTTGATGCAACCCTGAGGAAAGTGCATTTAAGCCCTCGCTGCATCATTGTTGCTTGGGGAAGATTGCTGGGGTAACAATTCTCAAAGCAGGTTTGTCATGTAAATGAAATTGCCGCAAAGGTGACCAATCTGATTCTTTCTCAGACATACCACTTATAGAAAATTTGAGCCTATCAGCGTGCACTGCTGCGGCTCTTCGCTTGTGCCGGAAACGAATGCGCGTGAGCCAATGTGGCATTTGTGAGTTCATATAAACAAAGTCAAAGCTTTGAACCCTGCAATAATGAAAATTCCGAGTGAGTGGTGAACAAGGCAAACTTTTTTTTCCGTACCCGACGCCAACAAAACAACATGGACTCTGTGAACCACCAGATACCATGATGATTGTTTAGGCATTCCGTGTCAACCCTCACAAAATGCAGATCAACCGCCGAGTTAGCATGGCCTATTGATGAATTATTGGCCGAGGCAGAATCTGCTCATGGTAGGGCTTGAATTTGGGCAATCGCGAATAAAGGTGAGGCCCTACCAACTATGCCACCGTCATAGTCAACATACAAGAGATAATTCGGTGAATCAGAAATTAAGGCTAACCTGCTCACAACCCCCTCGACACCCAAACTCTTGACCCATAAAGGTTTGTCAACTTTGGCTCCACAAACAGATTAACTGTTGAGAGGCTATCTTAATCACCGGACACTGAGCATACCCAACTGGAAGGAACTCGTTACAAAAAAGCGTTCCACCAAAGTGCCGTACCAACACCTCCGCCATTCGAAATTGTGAAGAAATTCATCCGCTCACAACAAAGCAGATCATACGTCCAGTTGTAAATGCATACTGCATGTGCGTGCAGTGCTACCATGAATTGTACACGGACAACAATTTTGCTTTGATGAAGAAGCCTTGGCAGAAATCAGCATGCACACAAAACGACCATAATCACCATGTGGAAGGTAGGTTCTGATCGAACAGTTTCCACTAGTAATCCAGCCAAACTCATAAGAAAGTCGGAATCAGATTACGAAACTCAAGGGAATCCAAACGTTCAACACCTAGTGCATTATTGAGGACCCTTTTCCTTCTAGCTTTCTTTCATCTCACATAGCAGTGACAAGTTACCTAAAATATTATATGAATCAGCATGCTTGAATCATGACAAAGCAGGATGTTCAAACAGCCTTTGCTTGAAGGATTGTGCATAGTCAGCATGCAGATGCATCCTGGCTGAGGCAACACTTGCAGTGAAATGCAAGGTCTTGTCGCCAAGAACATTGCAACCTTTATGCAAACTGGCTCCGATTACGTGCTCACAATTAACCAATCAGAGTCATGAGAAAGTTTGTATTTGTAGATATGAAACTTTCTCATGCCTGTGTCAAACAGGATGTCGCAGTTTCTTTAAATACGGCTGGTACTTATTCCCCTATGGGTTTATGGGCATGGAATACCTACATGCTACAATAGTCAGAATCAATCTTAAGACGCGATTCTATCCATTGCCCAATCAACTCAATCTCCCACCATGTTTAAGGTTCGCGTCAAACCAAGCAAGCGAAAACGACTGCTGACTTCCAACATCCTGGTGACACCATTGAAGAATTCGCTCTTTGTTCAAATAGTGGTTCTCGGATGAAATTTCTTCTGAAAACGGAAGCTACGTCCGTATCAACATAACGCACTAAAATCGCAAAGAGTGCAGTAAGCACTTCCACTCAGAACAACAGAGAAAACAGATTGGAACGAACGCCACTCACCATGCACGGTCATGCGGCGAAGACAGTGTGTCATATGCATTCTGAATCTCTTTAAATCGGGTATCAGCCTCTTCCAGGCGGTCCTGGTTCTTGTCTGCACCATTCCCAATACATTCCATGAACACGACTCTATATGATACAGACTAGGAGTTTGTTTTATACGGGCCAGCACTGTTTTGATGTGGATGGTGAGGTACATTTTCCTTGGACCACGCATTCCGTGTGTTGACACGATACACGGATTTCAAAGCTTATCTTGTGCAAGGATAGAACTTATCGCGCGATTCAGATGACATGGCTCCCCGCACTTGTGGTAAGGGTCATGTCCCTATGTATATATTTCTATGAACAATCCAACAAGATAAACAACGCTTGCAACATGCTGGGACCTTAACCAAGGAACGTGTAGAGCTGCAAGTCAGTGATTCGAAAAACCTTGAAATCAACATGCCAGCGACTCTTGCATTGTGGATCGTCTAATCACTCGCAGAAAAACAGTGATGAAATCATTTTCAGCTCGCTCACAAAATCACTGTACCCTATCATCCAACCAAACAGGATTAAGGGCTGAAACACGGACGATGTTTTCTCAAAGCTTGCTTATAAGTCCCTAAATGGTCACAACAACAGTACATTGGAGATTGGGTTGCAATTTTCGACCTT
>NHOP01001789.1:0-10064 GCA_018697155.1 Pyramimonas parkeae | reverse complement strand
TTTAGGCCGGTCGTCTTCCGTCGGCCAGGTTGTTACTAGGATGCATTCCGGGTCCGGTCTGTGGTGTAGTTGCTCTTCTTCTTGATTAGGGGCAACTGTCTCCCACGCAAGGACTAGGTCAGTGTGCAGCGTGTGTTGGGTGTCCCTGGAGCCGTCGTGTCGTCCAAAGCTGTAGTAAGCCAAGGATTCAGCGTATATTCCATTGTTAATGTACGAATTTCATACCTGCATTGCTTCATTGTGTCTGCTAGTACGTAGGTCCAAAACTTCTGCGTGCTCACATCCTCCCAGCCAATGATTTTGATATAGTATACACACGTTACTGTTGCAATATACACTTAGGGTGAGGATCATAGGTCCAGACTAGCCTTATGTAGTGGCGGCTATCTAGATTTTATCTTATCCTATCTGATCTAGTGACTGTCTATTCTGATCCTATCCTGTAATGCTGCATATCTGGTTCTAGTACTATTTGCTATTACCATAGATCATTCGCGATCTATGACAGATATTGTGTATTGAGAAACATGGAGAAATCTAGACCCTACTTTGCCCCATTATGCAAAGCAGTCCGCATGACGATTTTCATGCTCTCTTGCAAAGCTTATACTTTGGTCTATTTTGGTCACATCCTCCAGCAAATTGATGTTCAGCCCTGTTCCTCCGATTTTTCAACACCTTTCCATCTTCCGTCGAGATCGGCAATTTCGACGGCGCATTTGTCGCATGTCTGAGTATAGCAATAAAATACAACTCTGCAACTGACGTAAGTGACAGCATGTGAAGATGTCGAGCACATTTCTCCCGTGGCGGCCTTGGGTTACATTTCAATTTCAAGTCGCAAATATGTGTATCGTGCCTTATCAGTACAGATACTGTTGTGAGCGATACCATAGCAGAAGGAGACTAGTGTCACTTTCACGGCGCAATGAACGTGCTTAAACACGGACACACTTGAACAGAACGGTCCGGGCGATGCGGAGAAACGAGACTCATAACTTACGATAAATCGTATCAGGCAGGCATAAAAATGACTGCAAGGTGCGATGACTTACGCTCAAAGTGATGGATTAGTCTTTTCAATATCGCTTGTCGTGGCGAATGCGCGGTCTGTAATCGATCAACTGTTTCATGTAATCGATTATTACGCCACTCTCTTGATACCTCAGACCGAGTGACTACTAGCTAAGTCTATCTAGTGCTATCACAGCTATATATCACAATCACACTTAGCATGGTCAACAAAGCTGTCACGCATATGGCAAGTCACCTAGCCACCAACAAGACCGCAAAGCACATGGATCTGAGTTGCCATATGATTTGGGACTTTGCCAACAAGGGAGCATAAAGCCCGAGTACATCAGCATAAAACAGAATGTTGTGCGCATCATGATCAAATCCAGTCAATGTGCGAACCACAGCTTTTCAATCAATATGCTATTGTATGACCAAGAGACCTGCATATCAAGTATAAACAGTCACATGCATAGGTACCACGCTGTGAATGGGTGTATCTCATAGCTAAATTGATCCAGGATAATCGCTACCACTGACCAGAAACACAGTGAAGTATTTTGAATATCATGCTTTCATGTTCGGCACATATGCTTTGAGGCTAAAAATGTCACTGGTCGGGCTGCTTCGCCGTGAACCGCATAGTGTGTTGCCTAGATATGAGCTACATGCCTGCAGTCCTCAGTTCACATGACAAACAGGGACATCTTCAGATACGTTGGGGTCATAAAATGAATGAACCCAACAATTGTGAGTTGCTGTGATAGTTTCTAATCAGTAAAAAAACACATTCGCAAGACATATTTGGATGCATACAAAATGATACTTCAGGCTGTACATTTTTCTAAATTACATACTTCCTTTTTCACACTTCTACATGTATCCATTCACTTCCATGTTTATCAGGTCTTCGCCATGAACGCACGATTGCCTTCAGAAATAAAACCCAAGTTGCCAGGAGGCTTGTACCAACGAACTATCGGCACATTCCGCAAAGTAGTCACCAATGAGGTGTAGACCAAATTGAATGTCGTCGATATGAAAAGGTTTGGCTAAACCAACCATATGTAAGCGTATATTTGGATACTAAATTACTTCACAACCTCGCCTTTCTTCAGGGCAATCTCTTGGTAATCTTCAAATTTGGATGCCACCGGAGGAACAGGGGGGCCATATGCATCGTCTGCCTCCTTTATTGCGCGGACCAGGTGCTTCACACGGTACTCAAGCTTTTCATTGTTCCTCTCAAGAAAATGAATTTTTGCTCTGGCCTGCCAGCCAACCAATATAGGGGAGAGTGGAACCCCCAAACATGAGCTCCAAACACATATTTTCAAAAAATTGCTTCCTGCAAATCCAGCTGAGCATTTGATTCTCAGAACCTTCCCGGGAAAAAAAGATTGAATGAAAGCACGAGACAACCTTGAAGTCTGCAGCAAATCATGATTGATTCACAATAAAACCAACTTTGCCTGCAGCAAGTTGGGTACGCTACATGAATGAACTGAATTTGAGTGGAGGGTGGCGTAGTCAACAAAAGGAGGCATACCACATGGTTGTGAACATGTCAAGAAGATGTTTCGTTGCAGGTCCGAAACATGCAAGTAGAAATATAGGAGCTGGCAAGACGCAGATTCCAACTAGCACGATACGTGTGATACACTGTGACCAGTGCGTACACAGCATGAATCAGGTAAAAAACTCTTCTGTATCTGCATTCGAGAACATCGTTGTGAAATTTCACAGCATTGTGACGTTTGGGTCTATAGTTCTCCATACATTCTTCGCTTCGCAAAAAAAGACGCCCACAAAGGCAGGTCCTGTTGCTCCCTCAGCCTGCATCGCATGACTGTGTATGCCTCTTCCGAAGCTGACCGCTTTCAAAGGACGGCCAAGATCATAAACCGCGGCGAACCTTCATGTTTTCATACCACAGACACAAGGGCGGCATATGATACCTGTTGCTAGAAATGAGGGCGTAGCCTTAGCTAGCGGATTCCGTATCACCGGAACAACCACAAGAAGAAGTCAACAGGGAAGCAACTCTCTGCTTCGAATAAAGACGAAAGTTAGACCAAGGCAGAGCACACTAACAACACCATTTCGATAAAGTTAAGACCCCTGCTAGTGCCCCATACAATCGTGGAACAACATGCTGCGTACCCACTTCCTTGGAATATTCCATCAACTTCCCTGTCACAAAAGGTGAGAGGCAACAGTAAACACCGTCGAAATTACACAGTCGCCATGGAAAAATCAAATACGCAGTCACTTTGCTGTCCCACCCTCCAGGTCTGTTGATTGCTTTCAGAGGGTGGATGTTGCATACCTCGTCTCGTTCAGCAACAACCGCATCGAACTGATGTTTTGCGGAACCTAGCTTTGTACGCAAATCGAATAGCTCCTTCAGAACCTCTGCGCGGAACGCCATGTCGCCCCCAGATACACGGTTGCCTGTAGCACATCTAGTCATTAATCCTGAGGGTATTGAAGGCGCACCCTTTGAGCATTCATGTGCTGCGCTTGCACAAAGAAACATCTAGAATTTTCAGCAAGGTCTGAAACAAAACCATACTACGCTTTCCAAAAATGCCTCCCAGTTCGTGAGTTCTTTGCACAATCGATTTTCATGCATTTGCTATGTTCAAAATCGCAAAACATCATATTTCCATGGTGTTGAAGCGTTGAAATGGATTTGGGCTTCCTGCTTCTATTTACTTTTTCTTCCTTAGGCCTTCATGAATCCAACCTACATCTGAGAGAAGGAAAGCACCCCCGACTGCTGATCCAAAGTCCTAATGAATACAGTCATATGATACTGGGATTTCATCAACACTAAACCTTCTGCAGAAAAATACAGGAATGCATGCGGAATGATTTCCGGTGGGATACGGTGAAATCCCAGTGCCATTCTCGTTGCGCCAAGAAATGTCTTTCCCGAGACAACCACAGCATATTGCCATGTCGAGAGCTGCAGCGTGCAGAATGAAATTTCTTTACACAAACATACCTAAATGGGCCTCCAGCGCTGCCAATCTAACCTCCGCTTCACTCGCTCGCGATTCAAATTCTGATAGATCCATGCTTTGCTGCATATATCTTGATAATGCTAGATATTGCAGAAATCTGATTGTACTTGCTGGCCCTGAATTGTCCAGCCAGGACAGCAACCGGTTCAATTCAGTTCACACCAGTGCAATTGAAGTGCAAAATTACAAGCAGCCACAACCTCGGCACCAGCTGGTCTTGTCAGACGCTCCACACGGATGCTGCAAAGACAGACATATGACCGTGCATCTCTCTATGGATTTTGAAAGAAAGTCCACTATTATTGTGAGCGCGCACAACCCATCCAAAAACGAAGAAATGAGCCATTTAATCATAGATGTGTGTACACCAGTTGATTACATGCGACAAATGTTCCGATTTCCCTGCAACTGCACAAAGTGGATGATATTTCATGCTCTGTCGAGATCTTTTTAGTGACGTTGCATAACAGTGTACACAGGACCTTGGCCATCTCTCGCACTCAGAAACGCAAGGGTCTCATGACAATAAGTTCAAAGCGCTGTCAGCTCACACACCTCATACTATGTTGCCAGTAGGTTATCATTCACTGCACTGGGAAGGAACTGCAGCGGATCTGCCCCTGACTTGAAATACAACAGAGGAAATTTGCGAGACTGTGCTTGAAAACATGAATTCATACCTTGTGCATTTGCAAGCACTTCAATTTCTTGCTGATTAGTTGTTTGAGGTACATCATGGAATTCCATTGTGTGTGTAGCGATATTGGCTGCGTGTGCTACATTGACGTTTTCATTCGCGTTTCATACCAGGTCTGGGAACAGACAAATCCGTCTCACACATACATAGATCCATGATCAAGGGTGGATTGCATTAAAACCTTGCAATTGCGTTTTTTGCACATGTCGCATCAATTCATTATGTGAACCTGTTTGTTGGAAACACATGAACTTCGATGGAACATCAGTAACATTTTGAATCTGTGCTTGCTGTCGCTTGACGGGTGCTGAATCGCTCACAGATATTCATCCCCATCTGTGTGTGTTCATGTTTGTTTGTTGCTGTCAGCACCTGAAAGGCTTGGCTTGTATTGTGAGAAGATTTCATTGTAAAGCTAGACAGCTGGTGACAACACGAAGTTGGTTCCACAGGAACAAAAATCACACCGCCATGAAACCACGATGATGGTTTCGCTTGGGCATGTATGGTAGTCATTGTCGCGGGTTATCACGCAACAAGAGATGCACTCCACAGGATTCATGTGTCATAAACTCATTCATTGTGGGTTATCTTGTAAAGCGGAAGAAGAAGTCATTCTTGTGAATACAGCAATCTTCTGTTGGGCATGGTTTTCAGCTGTTAGATACGGCTGCAATCCTTGCATGTGTATACCGTACATATCACATTTTCATGCTTGTTCATGTATATGAACATAAACATATGCTCGAACATGCAGTTGAGCCCAAGGTGGATGATATGTTATCTTTGTTCTCAAGACAGTCCACACATGGTCAAAAGTGAGCCGTTGATGAGATTCCGTCGATCTTAATGATAACTAAAACCTTGTAAATCGCGCTCTGCGTAAAATTCCGGACAGTATTGGATCAAAAAGCGATGACAAGACTGAAAAATATTTCACCTTGAATACTTGAGTAGGCGAGGAACAACCCAAGTCAACGCAACTTGATCATTAGCAGTGGAAGTCGAATGGTATTCCAAAGATGAAATATTCGACATCGTTTTTTCCTGTGCTATACTATTCCGGTTTTCCTCAAAAGTGCTGCCTTGTTTTGTGGATTCGACCGAAGTACTCTCAAAAACCTGAAAAACATGTTTGGAAATCGGCCACAGCATGAACGGAACAGAACTCCATTTACATAAAGGTTTCATATCAGCGCAATCGATGCCGTACAAATTTAACCCGCAAATGTGTTGTGTTCAGTGGCTGCTTACTAGAATTCGGTAACTCTTATCCTGAAGATTGAGAACATCGTATGTAGTCGTGGTTAGCACGACTGCCCCGATTTCACACGAGGATCTTCTCTCATCAAAAACAAGTCGCACTGCCGCGTATCCATCCCATTCGATTGCGCGCACCGCCTGATTAAAGTTCGTACCTGGCAATGTGGGCTTGAGGCCTGTTTATTTGCACGCGGGGGAGAAGGGGCTCCGGGTTGTGTTGTGGCATGGACGACGGCCAGGATTGATAACTATAATAATAACAACGATAATGGTACAATAGAAATGATGATAGGTAACACGCACAGATATCACGGATTGAGAACAACGATATATCGCGGATTTATGTACGTAGGCTGTGCTTGGTGTATATAAACATGTCGGGTGGCCTAGTTAATAGTGTGACGGCTCGATTCTCGGGGAAATCCGAGTTCGAGCCCCGATGTGTGTAGTTTGGCACTGTCTCGGACAACGATGTATGAAACGCCATGCTGGCTGGCGGGTTATCTTCGATCAGCGCGCGATCATACCAACCGCCTGAACAACCGTCATGACAACTGGTGATTCGAAAATTTTGTCTGTGGATGATGTCGATGCATGTTCTCCGCTATCGGTATATCAAGTCAAAACATTAAATAGAGCCCTGGATCGAGTCAACAGCGTGCGCGTGTTGCAGCTGGGACCACACAGTGTCCAAGCTGCCGGCACCTTCGGCTCAACCACGGGTGCGAAACTCACTGTGATGACCCGCGCTTGTGTTGTAAGGATTCTCACGCATTCAGTTGCAAGTGGGTTGTTGATTGCAATGAATGCGCCAATTGCATTTCAAAGCTTCATTACTATGTCAGCTTACCTGACGTTGTGCAACTAAACGCCGTCAATTTTCTGGTCTCCATTTATAACAGATGTTTCTGGTTCAGGCTGTTCTGTGAGAGCTAAGGCTGGAACATTTCAGTAGCTGCAAGATGGAATTCTTGATATGAGCTCTCACCAAACTATGGCACGCAACCGAAAAGTATATGCAGACTCTCCCTCAGGCATTAAAACTTGGGCTTGTGTTGCTGGGACTCTGATCATGCTTGTGGACGAGACTTGCACAAAGGAATCAGAGCAGGAGCATGTGCACAACTGGGGACTAGATCCGCTGTTCTACGTCCCGTTGAAATTGCTCATAGTCAGCCTCAACTGTCTCCAACAAGCCGAAAACCCGTGTGGTGAGTTTTCGGTATTTTCGGCACTCCAGGCAGTTCTGGTGAACTAGTTGTGAATGATTGGACTGCAAATCCAATTGATGCATAGCTTGTAGGGTGCTCTACAGTGAGATTGATGAAATCGTTTACAAATGCCATCTTGTATTTTGCAGCATGGATTGATATATGTATGAACATATGCCTTGTGTGTGTGTGTGTGTGTGAAACCCAGTAATATGTTGCGTAATGTATTGTTTCTTGCACTTGCAAGTAGCAGATTATTCACATGCCTGAATTGCAGGATTATTCACGCTAAACGGACACCCAGTACGGCGCGTCGAGGTGGTGGGAGTCTGCGTGGAGCGTCTGCATGTGTATAGCACTGGAATGCTTTCATTTGTCGGTGCGAAAAATGTGCTCATGCGCAGCG
Source organism: Pyramimonas parkeae (assembly GCA_018697155.1). NCBI lineage: Eukaryota > Viridiplantae > Chlorophyta > Pyramimonadophyceae > Pyramimonadales > Pyramimonadaceae > Pyramimonas > Pyramimonas parkeae. Next base: position 2,444 of record NHOP01001789.1, on the reverse strand, counting down.
TACATTACGATGTCAGTGACACATCCCGTATTCAATGCTGCGAATGAGCACGCATTGATGATCTTCATCTTCACCCGCAGCATTTTTCCCAGCGATTTCATTCGTTTTGATGATGCAGACAAAGTCAATAGTCGTTGTAAACCCACATGTTCCTCGTGCATGTTTTAATCGACTGTTGAATTTGTGTGGATCAGGCATCAAGGGACAAGTCTTGCACAGCTTGTCAAACATGAAACCTTTCCTAGTATGCTTCTTGCAGCTTTTGTTGACTCAAGTACCTTGATCTGTTGGACAACAGTGGATGACGGATCTGGGTGCGTTCCATGCGTATACTGGACGCGCACACCAGACGAGAACCCGAGCGAGCTTTCCATATCTGATGTGAAACTTGGTCGGGTACTTCGTGTGCAAGGTCGGCCTTCAATATATCAGAATAAGCTGCAGCTCAACGCACTTCACTTTCGTACGTTCCCGTGTTTCATACACACTGCATTTACCTGCAAGCAAATCGAAGCGCTGACATCAACAGGCTGAATGCCACATGCGCGATTTGCTTCTTGATGTTTTGCATCAGAGCTGTTGATAGAAAAAAGTGCAGTTTTAGCATGCGGTAAACCTAAACATCCTTCGCTGCTTCCCTTTTGTCGACACGCTGTATTGCAAGGCCTCGCATCCATCTATGAGCCGACACTATGTGCACTAGTCTCTATTTCCTGCACAATACAAGAGCATCCATACACTGATTCCAATACCATTAACTTCGTTCAGAGTATCGGGATGTAATATCCAGTTTTCGGGAAATATGGCAAATTGTATGATTCATACATTCTGAACGCAAATTTCTGGACGCCCTGGTGTTAGCTTCTGTTGTTGGCGTCGAAAATGTCAATCACGACAACGTTTTCCAATCACGACTACGTATTTCAATCATGACTGTGTATTTGAATCATGACTACGAATTACATGTCTTTTGTGCCTCACAAAAGACATGAATGGATCCTGCATTAATATCACACACATTATGATGGTTTTGGCAGGTATGCTATTCAATATTATGGTTGCACATGAGCATCATCATGAATTTTGTTGTACCTAGTTTGCAATGTATTCTCATTGATGGGCGCTAAGCCTGTTATCGCAGAAAAACAAAACGTTCTTTCCGATTAAAGTGCGTCTGTTCACATTTTCTGTTCTTTAACATATGCATGTCCCTTGTGATACAGAGGTGGAAAGGGATCCGAACTCAGAAGTTCTTCATTGGTTGGATGCAATGGATCTTTTCACAACAATGTACAAAAAGAAGCAGCTTCAAACTTCAGTATCAGAGTTTTGTATTTGAGCGATAGATCCTCAGGATTCTGCATAGAGCGACCAGATTAACCTCGCTCGTCATGTTCTTCCTGGACGGCTCTTTGGATACGTGATATGTTTAAGCTAGGGTGATGATATCGCCAGCACATTTGTTGTTCAATCTGGAGGGGAAGTAATTATGTGGGTGCTCATAAACCATTTTTCAACGGTAGATTTCAGTGTATCGCCAATTCTGTACAAAGCTGATTGTACTCCGAAATATTCAGAGGCCTCTTTATTTGTTGATCACCACACATCCGCTGTAGATCAGTCGTGGAACGAGCATCCCAATCCATCCCATGTGATATCATGATCACTGCTGCAATGCATGGGCTATATTCCTGTGCACATAGTGGCCTTCTTTTTTGAATTTCATACTTTCATCAATCATTCTAAATGCATTTTATTCTACAGCATCTGCTGAGCTATTTAGTTATTGAATATTTGCGTTTTCTAAGTGTGCTGATTGATTTCTTCCACCAAACTGTTTATCAATCATATGCAATGATGGATTGACCAATAAGCGATTAAAGTCAATCTTTGGTGCCGTTCATTGATACATCTCCGCTAGTTTCTGTGTGAACATGTGTTACACCATCTACTCCGTATGGATCACAAGGAGATGTGAAAAGCAGATGATTGGGTAGGTAAGAGAATGTTTTGGATTTCATTTTACAATTTTTGTCATTTTGTTTTGTTAATGGTAGTCATGCATCATATCCGCCCCCGGGATCCATGGGCAGTAGGCGCCCACATTCGAGTACCCGGAGTGCTCACTTTGCCACATAAGCATGTGAGCAAGAAGTTTGTTCGGGTGTGCATGACAGTGTCCCTGCAGGGACATTGATTATGATTCCGTAGGGCGCGTCTCTCAGGATCTGTATTTTGCATCTGGTACGCTTGGTGCATTGTTGCCTGGAGTGATATTGCCAGGTTATGGACTTCAACTCTGTGATTTGCTTATGTGGCTTCCCGCCCTGCTGGTAGGGGTTATAAAGTGTTTATATATATATATATATATATATATATATATATATATATATATATATATATATATATATATATATATATATATATATACATATATACAGAGA
>NHOP01001788.1:0-10065 GCA_018697155.1 Pyramimonas parkeae | reverse complement strand
TGACTAGGTGGGTATATCCCACCAGCCACGGGCGCTACGTCCATTTCTAGCGTTCGCCGAGGCAGATGTTCCACGACAGTATCAGCGAGGTTTTGACGAGCTGCCGTTACCCGATTACTAATTTGGCGCAATCCGTGCCAATATCCGTGAACGAAGACAGCCGTGCAAATTCACGATGCTACGGTCGGGAACCGACCATCTAATGTCTCCTGGTTACTTTTCACCCATTTCCGGCTGGTTTGTCGCCTGTTGGATTTTGTCAATGTCAACACGCGAGTATCCGATGGCGCCAATCGGATGTGGACCTAGAATGTCGTCCGATTAGCGTACGATCGATCATGCCCACCGCCTAAACAACAACCGCAAATTTTGAAAGTGTTGCAAGTGTGAAGTTCTTACCCCGGCTGTACGGTGCGAAGGATTTTTTCAATCATCACCGGTTTTCCGCCCCACTCAACAACTTGTGCAGATTGTTCTGACAGCGCAAACAAACAATGAAAGCGAGGAGCAAGTGAGTGGAACCAAACGAACTCGTGCCTTGCACGGGATCGGGGTCTTGTGTTGGGCTGTTTAAAACACACCTCCATGCGTACTGACGAATGTGGGGACAGGACCTCCCGGGAGAGATTGTGGACGATAGACTTGCGACTATTTCGGTTGGATATGATGTCATCAAAACTTGACTCTCAATGTCGACACATCACTAAACGCATTCATTCTAGTTTTTCGACCAGTGGGTTGTGAAAGTGGATTCGCATCGGAAAGTGCACAATACTCCGGCACGGTATCCACGTCAATATCCCTCTCAATAAATTTTTGATACATGATATCGGAATGCAACATATCAACTCAAGGGACTTGCTTGTACAGCGATGTTGATGAAACCATTTGTTGATGGAAGGGATGTCAAAAGGCGGCAGTAGAGCGGACACCCAAAGTTTTCGAAACCGTGACACCTTTTCGACGGGCTTGAGAGCGGTTTCCGGATGAGCCTATCGGTCACTGGTGGTTTGATTTCATCCACCGACTTCTAGTGCCCGTCGAAATGTTGCGCTCCCAGAGCAGCAATGGGGCCGTCAGTCCCATGATCACAACATGTCCATGATGTGATCATGGACATGTTGTGATCATGGACATGTGTGGATGTGAAGGTTTGTGGAAACTTTATCGACATGCGACACCAATCGTTTTGCGGATGTTGTGTGGGAAGTTGTTTGCGTACTTCCGTGATCGAGCGAGCGCTGCACGCGAGGAGGAACAAGTGTTGCATCGAGTCGGGTTATGCAACAATTCATCATTTCGTAGTGTACGGAATGAATTATCGAAATCGAAACCAGAGCCGATCCCAACTCTGGGATCCCCCGACACTGAGAATTCAAGGGCTGAACGTAAACGGGTTGATCATTTCAAACCTGTAATCGCACTCGCATGAACATCATGTGACCTGTTGACGCAACATATGAAGATGCTCGCAGGATCGCAAACCTTGAGCTGAACCGCGTAACAGGGCCAAGTACGAGTGGCCATGCCAAGCTCTTCTTGGCATTCAACGGAGAATTTGGGTACATTGCTTGGGGAATTTCGGATATGGACAACCCTCGGGTGGCTCATATTTGAATTTCCGACCAATAGAGGATTCGAAATGCCATCTCGGGGGCGACGCAGCTAGCCACTGCTCCCAAAAACGATTTTCTTGGATTTTTCGAGATGGTCACGGATATATACCATTGTAGGGCAGATGAGGATCGGTGTCTATATTTAAATTATCCCCCCACGTCCTGTCTTGGCTCGTTGGGATCTAGGTTGGGCGGCAGGATGCGGGTTAAGTTAACTCACTAGAGGGGTTGAGGGAGTCGGATCTTGCACGAATGTTGCAGATCCAAATTCGACCGCTCGGCAAAATCGCCAGTTGAAAATTTTTTCCAATATTTGTCATTTTTTGTACAAATTTTCGATTCCCCTAAATTTGAAATACATGTGTATGAAATACCCTGGTGAATATATTCATTTCGCGTTTTGTGTAACAATTTAACCCTAAATGACCTTGATATTTAGATTACAATGTTCTCTCGGGAAGAAAATATTTGGGAGAAAATGAATGGAGGGACGGAGAATTGACGTCGTGACATCAAATTTCCTCAAATTTTGAATTCCGATTTCCTGTGACTGACTCGTTGGTTCCCAGTCGGTCACCACCGGACAAGCTCCCCGCGCTGCAGACGATACACCACAAGCTAGAATTCCTGTTGGAAGTCCTCGAATCCCGGCGTGGGCCACAACTATCATGGCAGCCGGTGCGTCATAGGCTTAGATCTCCAAGCCTTCAGATGTCGTCGATGATGATACCGGACCGGGCCGAGCAAGCTCGTGGGTTCCTTCAACGACAAACCCTAGTCCACAAAGTGACATCTGGGTCACGTAGTGGCCCGATGTGTTAATATCCCGAATGCCTAATTCACGCGCTCTCGTTCGATATAGTCAGCACAATATCTCTCAAGAGAACTAATTGGTAGGGTGTCTGAGTTTATGTTGTAAATGTACGGCATATGAATCGACTTGAGCGAAACTGGTTGCGCACTCGCCAAGGGGTACATGTCTGACTCAACCTGCGGTAGAGAACATTTGAAAAGAAGTCAGCATGCGTAATCGCGATGACCCCCGTAAGCATGTGAATGATATTGGCAAGCGATGTGATTGTGCGCTCATTTTTCGAACGGTTTTCGATTTTTGTCCTTACTTCGAAAGTCCATGCATGTCCCGAGCACCCATCACTGATTGCACTATGTTTACATGCACTCACCATCCAGCCTATGCACAAGATATCATTAAGAGAATAGTATGCAACGTGATTTTAAGCGCCGTGATGCAGGGCATTCGATGCATTACACAGATGAGTCTATTGCAACTATTTGTTTTATCCCATACATGCAACAGATGACTCTACCCTTCAAGTAACAAACGGAATAATGGATTGAGAAATGGGCTGGAAACATTTGCATTTGCAGAGCAAGCATCGGCGTCAGCGAATAATGACGAGATCATTGCTAGCCTGATGCAAGAGGAAGCAGAAAATGAACGCAACATCATCGACCAACAGGAACCAAAAAAACGTAGGGTAGACCACAACCTGGTGAGTGGACAATTTTTGTTGCAGCGAAGTTTGTTATCAGCATTGACGGATTCGTTACCATCTTTCGGGGCACTGATTATCAAGACATGCTGTATTTGATGTTGATAGAAACGCCAGGCAACAAGGCATGAAGCTTGCCTTGTCTTTTGAAGGTATGAGGGTCATCTATGGACTGCCTGTCACAAACTATCTCATCTAGAATGAAGGCAGAGAGTTCACTCGATGATGCTAGAATCAATGGAATTGTTTGAACATGAGCAGTTTGGCTGATTGCGCCGCAATCAGATGGGATGCTGTGCATTTCTAGGTGCTATGATGCAGACAATTCCATAGCGAAACACTGAGCATTTCAAAATATCATTATATTTGGCTTCGTCTGATGATACATACAACGATGCTGTATGTTTGTCGAAAGATTTTTGTATACCAGCAGCTGTTCTGACCCTGGAATAGAGTGTGCTAGCATATTCACTAGAAATTGCTGCCCGACTGTAATCATTCGTTATTGGTTTTTTCTTTTGTTTTCATGTGTGGCATTTGAGTTTGTGGAATACAATTATTTAAAGCATGGACCTTTGAATTCTAAATGCGATCGAGAGGATCAGAATGGACGACCCTCTGAATAATAGCGAGATCCATAACCATAGAGAAAGTTGCATGCACAACTTTTTCCACCTAGTTGGTAAATGTACTGGTCTGTACTCCAGTCATGCTCAATAGCTCCACAGTGGCCAGCGCATCACTCTTGTTTGTTAATCATTCCATAGTGCTGTGACCTTACACACACATGTTCAAATCATTACTACATACCTCGTTGCTGGGCTGGTTCATCTGCTCTTTTCTATTCAATGCGGTTGGATTCGTCTGGGATGTGTTCCAGGAATTTCAGCCAGCTGATTCAGGAGACAGAAAAGCGGGTACAGAAAGTCCTTCAAATGAGCATAAGCTTCCAAACGCCGAGCCTGTTGTTCATTCACAATCTAGTGGAAACAACGCATCGGTCACTGAAACAATTAGCAATAAGAGCAAGGACAGCTTGATTCTGCAGCAGCTCATGGATGCAGGCTTGCTGGAGACTGGACAGGATGTACTTGAAATGACGTACAAGGTGAGTGTACATGACACCGTCCTCGCTGCTGTTGCTAACAGTGCTTACATATGTGCAAGTTATTGTTGTTCTTGCATGTCTGGACCAGCAGGCTAAACTACGGTAGATGTACACCAAGTCTATTCCAAGCAGGCGAGGAGCGCAATGGAGACTCACATTGGCCAACATGTATTGTGTTCATCTGTCGATTCCTTCTTCTTGACCCATTCTTCGCATTCTGTTTGGTTGATTGGTATTTCATCTGTCAGCCTCCCACAAAACGTGCTGACACGGGCAAACAGCCACATGTGCAATCAACAGGGGCATTTTTTAATCACGCTTTAAACTAGAGCCGCAAAGTGTGGTGCAGATGATACTGACCGTTGTGCGTCGGTTGGGAATTTGCAGGGAGCTTTATACAAGGCTGATTTGACCTGTCAGGGATTGATTTCTGCAGAGGGTGAGGTTTTCGATTCACCGAATGCCTTCTCACTTGCGGTCAAACGTAGAACAAATCCTTCATTCAAGGTGGGTATCATGGCTTGATTTCAAAGTTTCTTCCAAGCACATGCCCTGTCACCAATCTTGTTTCGATGCGCGTGTGTGGTGTCGCCCTGTGGCGAGTGTTTTGCCCAAAACCTTTAGTGGTGTCCCACGGTGCAAGTGTAGCAGCCAGGGAGCCGCATTCAAATATGTGTCGTTGTTGAGGTGTAAACAAGAAATACCCACCGGGTATCGTTTCCGTTTCTGTGCGTAGGATTTTGTTAGTGGTAGTAAGTGAGCTCTTTGCAATTGCACAAGCAACCTTTGCATATATTGCCGATATCAAATTGGGTCGGGTTTTTGATTGCAATGTCAGACGGTTGACGGATGGAAAGCCATGAAGTACAGAGGAAGGATGCTCTACGAACTGAAGGTGCTGTGCACTCTTCCAGCCTTGATTTTCTGTGAGACCGCGAATCTCGGATAGGATGCGTTGTGGCCACAATCAACTCATGAAATACTCGCACATCGGCAAACCGTGATGACTGTGGGAGTGCTCCAAGATGTGCAACCCTCCAGTCTGCAATGATGCAACCATTTACTTGGCACCGCCTCCTGTTTTTGTACAGACAATGCAACGCGTCCTTGAATCTGGCGCGTGATTGAAGCTTGTTTAGAGTCTACTACGCTAGTTTCACGCCCAGAGCTTCTCTCAATCAACGCTGCACCGCATCACGAAGTTTAGACCCTGCAGAGTTGTCAGCCGATGACTTGGAAGCTGGGCCTGGCAGCCAAGGTCTGCTTTGCAAGCTTTATCGTCCTTCTCATCATCACTCACACACCTCCTTCAAAGGGGACTCGGAGCTTCTTCCATGCAAGACAATGGTTGGGTGCTGTTGACCCAGCCACCTGAACGCGCTTGCTCTCCTGGGTGTGGTTCTAGGAAAGTGCTGACACTTCGTGTGCGCGCATAATCGGCGATGTGTTCGAAACGGCTGCCACCTGTCGAAGTTGTGACGGCGTGGCTTGTGGATGTGTTGTAAACCCCAGGGCATCTTGAAAGCAGGGGACGTCGCGCCGCCCGCGCAGCCCGCATGCTCCACCCCTTCTGAATGCCCTGTGAATTTGCGCGCGGGGCCCTCATCTGCCGCCCCTGCTTCCAACAAATCCACCCCCAGGAAGGCCAAATTGACGGGGTCTCTTCCGGAGCCAGTTGCAGACCCTGGTAGGAAGGTTGCTCCGCAAGACGCGCTGTTTGAAGCTGGGACGTGCGCGGCGCCCGCTGTTGTGCATGGCGTCTGCGGCGACATCTCGGAAACCCTCCAGGGTCCAGAGCATTTTGAACGCCAAATCGGTGGCTAGTACAAGGAGATCAGCAGAAACGTAGAAACGCATCTGGATGCACCTTTGACGACCGGTACACTTTGCGGACCTCCTAGTCTCATGGTGGATGTTTAGGCACTGGGTACAATCACTCACAATTCTTCCATGACCTGCCACCGCAAGCCTTCCATCAATCCTTTGGCGGAGTCTTAATATTACCTGCCCATGTATGAGTCATAGCGCTGGACCCCCCGTGGCGCACAAGCCGACACGCTGCCAACTGGGCGACCGGACATGGTTTGCTGCAGCGCTGAAAAGGTGCCCTAGCTGCGGAGATCGCAGCGCCACTAGGCGTTTGAAATCTCTCAAACAACAACTGGTAGGTGATTTGTTCGGTGGTGCCTATTGAATCATCGCCAGGACACAACACAGGAATACCCATCGTGGGTGCTGCTTGTACTTCTTCCTCCAGGCCCGCCGCGCACGGAGTACGCGCGCATGCGGCCCCAGCGTGAGCGACGCACAGTGCAGCGTCTTCCCCCCCAGCTGCAGACTGCCCTGCCCTCGCTCGAGCCCACAGATGAGGAGCTGGAGGATGCCGGCCGCACCCTCAAGGTGCTTCACTAGTGGGTAGAGGTGCACCTTCCCTAGAATAGTTGCGCACTACAAGGAAAATGTTGTCCGTTCAACCAGCTCGGCTGCGACGCATTCCTCGGTGGTCTGTGAGCACTGTCCCATTGTGGTGCGCTAGTTCAAAGTTTCGCAGGACTGAAACGAGCAGCGTCGCAGGATAAGAAACTGAGTTTCGGCGCCAGGTTTGCGGTGACTTGTATAATTTTGCGCTGGTATGAGTTTACGCTCATATCATTTTACGCCATCTCAGGGCGTAGAGCAGTACAAGTCTCCACCGCAATTCAACAGCGAAATCATGGATTGTTTGTCGCTGCACAGTGTTGTCCATAAAGGTGGGAGATCATAGCGAGTCATGGTGCAGGTGCAATTGATTTTCAATCCATGGAATCTGTTTGCCAATCTTTTCAATAGTTAACCCCGAAACTGGCTCTTCCATTCAACTGTATGCCTCTTCTCTCAGAAGTGGGGTAGAGAATCCCCGCGCCTGTTCTGGAATAAAGTTGTGATGTTTGCAGGCATGCGGAAAGGTCAATTTGGATCTGTTACTGTCACCAAACAAATCAACGTTCTCTTTGCCAATGTTTGGTGTGTCCCTGAAATTTGTCAGCGTCAATCTTGTTCTTCACTGGTAGGCATATTGTTTGTTGGATATCAAATGATATTTGTTGTCTTGGACGCGAGCATACTCTTCTTGTGGGAAGCGCGTTGTGTTGAAGAACTACTGCATGGTTTGGGCATCGCTCGATGAATTGTGCAATATTTTGGAATCTCCCATGAGCTTATCTGAAGGTTCCTCTTGTGTTATACGCTGTGGCCTATGTATAGCACGTCATGTGAGTTGGCAGTTTGGGTTGTCGTTCTACACGTCAGCGTTTCTGGTTGCCAAGTTGTATGTGCTTTGAAAGTGTTCTGAGTATATTTGAGCACTCCTCCCAAGCCAAGTCGCATCTGCACGTTACACAAGTGCCCACACGCGCACAAGCACCATCAGGGCTCCAAAAACAGCTCCAAATGCGCCTCCTCACCTTCAACTCCTGCTTCTCTGTTATAGCCCGAAAGAGTTTGTTCAAGGGCAAGGTCGTTGTTCACCCCATAATGGCGAGAAGTTGCTAAAGCCTGAGGCCCCCTTCTTTTCCCGCCGCATCCAACTCTGATCATGCATGGGAGAAACGCTTTTCAAACCGCCAGACACGCTGGCGTTTGTCCGTACAATTGGTAAGGTCACTCTCTCAAATAGCGTACGAGCGTGGCCTTGTTGATGAATCATTGGCCGAGGATACATTTGCCCCTGTAGAGTGTAGGACCCCTACAACACAATCGGGTGCCCTACCAACTGGAGACGCCTGACATTGTGATACAGCAGCCGTGTCTGGCTCATACAGACGCAAAAAGCAACACCGCATGACACCTGGAATGTGCAACCAGCTGGGTTGGCCTACCAAAATTTGTTTCACACGCTTGTGTATTGACATGGCCTACTACCACGCGCACCTCCCACTTGGCCTTGCCTCTCCTCCCTGGGCAGATGGTGCCATGCCAGGAGTACCTGATCCCCAGCACGGCGGCATGCGAGGGCGGCGCGTGCGCCTCTGCTGGAGACACTCCGGCCAAAGGCTCGCAGCCGTTTGAGGTGGAGGTGGAGCGCGACTCGTGCCTGGTGATGGATCTGCACGCTCACCTCTGCCACCACGAGATCATCGGCTTTCTAGGGGGTGCATGGGACCCCCACGCCCGCAAGCTCACCGTGCAGCGCGCCTTCCCAGTGCGGCAGCTGGTGCGCACTGGCCTTGCCGTCTTGCACTCAGCAACGTCATGACAACGAACAAGCAGCCCGATGCATCGATTGATTCATTGATTGCATGGGTGCGCGTGAACCGAAACCGCGGTTTTCTGTTGTTTCGATTCACTTTACTCTCACTCGGCGGTGGTTCCGGCTGCTCTATTGTTCGACTTGGCTGCGGTTGCAGAATATTTGAGGACGACGGACACGTCCTCGCAACAGGGTTTTGGATTCTGGAAGGCTCTTGTGCGCGCTTCTGCCAAGAGCAAAGCAGCAGGACAGTGAAGCCGATTGCTTGAATCCACATGCTTTAACTTTGTCAGTTGGTGTCCAGGTGAAGAAGGGCGTTATGATTCTGCGCATGTTTAGAGATTCTGTGGACAATGTCATGGAAATATGCATTTTGCTCGGCAGGAGTTAAGTGCAGTTCCGAACTCACTTTGCATTGCTCTGATTTTTGCAAGGGTGTGCCTGCAAGTAGGATTGTACAGACAACACCGTGCAGGCTGAGATGGACCCGGAGGACCAGTTTATTGTGGTAGAAGCGATCCACGCTTTAAATCTACAGGTGTGCTACTTGTCTCATGTCGGCCTGTTTCAAGGACAACTCTTTCTTGAAACTGTTGTTAAGTGTCCAAAGTTGCACAACCTACACTTTGTACAGTCAAGATTTCCTGGTTACGCTCGGTAAGTGTCAAATGTCCTTGAGATTTGCGTCACTGCTTGTTGTGATCGACACATGCAGTGTGTTTTGCTTGGAGCGTTTTGTCTATTTCGGTGACTGTTGAGTTTGGGCGTCTCTTAGTGAGATTGCTTTGGGCTGATGCTGGCTTGCAGGTTGTCGGATGGTACCATTCTCATCCGGTATTTGTGACACAGCCCTCAATAACTGACATCCGCAATCAGTTCAACCATCAGGTAGTCATGCGACAAACAGACATGACAATAAACTTGTGATGTTGTTTTGGATGCGGGGGTTGGATCTGCGTTTATGTAATCCTTTAAGCAATCTATTGCTTGCCATGTCTCGTTCCAAAATGCATAAATATTGGAGACCTTGCTGCTTGAGTATCCCCACCAAACTTCCCTAGAGATGGGGAGATGGACAGCTCCCACTAACAAGGAAGGTTCAGGTTAAATGTTGGCATATGATTTGGGCGTAGAGTTTTGCATGAACATTAACCTGGTGCGCCGCACGATGAGTACAAATCCGCCATACTGAGTTCACGTCTCCTTTTTGCAGTGTACCTTCCTTCTTCTGCAGCATCTTTGGGACGATGAATGAGTGTAGGCAATGCTTGTCTGCAGAAGGCACAGACACAACAGTGCTTGACTCATTTCGTGACCACGTGAGGGGTTGTGCATTTGGGTGCGCTTGCAGTCTATGTGGGAGGAGGGCGGGCGGGTTGCATCGCGGGGGCCGTTCATAGGGGCGATTGTTGGACCATACGCTGACGATTTGCCAGATGACAACACGTCTGAGTTTCGCTGGTGTGCATGTTGCTTGTCCTCTACGCCCCCTCTGTTGTAACTCCCAATCATATTCGCATGGCTACGCGCCGGCAACCGACTGTATATGATACAGACTAGGAGTTTGTTTCATATGGATTTGTTGCGGGTCAGCACTGT
>NHOP01001787.1:0-10065 GCA_018697155.1 Pyramimonas parkeae | reverse complement strand
CCTTCAAAATCCGTGTATCTAATCAACACACAGATCGCGTGGTCCAATGATAACGTATCTCACCATCTGAATCCAGATAGTGCTGACCCGTGAAAATCCATATGAAACAAACTCCTAGTCTGTGTCATATACAGTCGGTTGCCGGCGCGTATCTGTATAGCGCAATTCTAAGTCTCCAATGAGCTCACCCTTTCGGTGAGAATCGAAACGACTAGAGATCTCAACTGCAGGGAAAGTCTGTGTGGACGCGTCTACAAATCCCTCATGACAACGCAGAAACACTGACGATATACCGAGATTTGGTAAGTGTTCTGACGGCATGGATCGTACTAGATCTACGCGAGTGGCCCAACCGTGGATTCGAACGAGTTTCCTAATTGGGAGGCCTAACGAAGTGAGCTTTTCAAACTCAATGACAGCTATGTTGGGAATACTTGAACCACTGTTTGAAACAGACATGACGAACTCGAAAGACAGGTTCTTCGGCAGATTGGGCGAGACAAGGGCGAGTAGGGGAAGCGTGCGCGGCATCGTGACCTTTGGTGGATAGATGATCCCTATTTCAAAAGATTAAAGAACCACGCGAAAAGTGTTCTTGTGGGTGCGTGTACCAATCACGTGGTTCAGGGTCCTACATACCACAACATCAGGATCCCGTTGTGAGCTTTCGGTAGTCAAAAGCGAGTGTCGCACCCGAAACATAATCCGAAGCTCACTTCTCATTGGCATGAACAGACGGAAATGTCTTTTAGTTTATTGACGTCCACAGATGTGTTAAAGTAATTCTCAACGATGTCGGGGATATCGTCCATTCTTTTTCGAACGGCCTATGGAGGAGGGTGCATAATGAGGGTTGAATCCTTATTGGCGTATGGTGGTCTAGCACTTATATTCGGCAAAAAATCTTGCATGTTTACCTTTGCACAAACAGACCTGCACCAAGTAAATCGACTCAAATACGACTTCGGGACTAGTTTTGCAATCGAGTCATGCCATGACTCCGGCAGCGGACCAGGAAATACCCCATGGATCTGCCTGATTTTTCTGACTGCATTCTCACCCTCGATCTTTCCTTAGATACAGGGAGGATGTGAGGCAAGCTACACTCGAGAATGCCTGCAAGGAATGAAATGATTCATAGGTAAGCCACAAGACAATAGACACAGTGACACAACATGATGGCGCAGAACGTTGAATACTGGGAAGGTTAGGGATATAGTAGGTACTGCCTCGTCCATTCCTGCCCTTGGTGGCGAAAGGCCTCACCGCACTATAGGTGAGGGCCACGCCCGTGACTGGTTTTCTAGCAACCCTTTGCGTGAGGAGGGTTCACAATGAATATCATCATACTTGTTCGTGTCGCTACACAAATTCAATAGTGTATAAACTATGCTAGGAGACACCACGAACTCCTGTGGATCGTCTGCTGAGCTCTGCATATTCATATGAAATAGATGCCACACTATCAACTTCAAACAAAGTCAAATGCTGTTATTGCGAGAAGGTCTATGGATGCAGGCTGAGTGTGATGATAGTTGGTAGCAACAATTCTGGATGATCTCTAGAGACGAGTGATTGGACGTCATGCAAGTAGTGTCGTGGGCTCCCACATTGGTAAGTTTCAACATGTGCAACGATTTTGGAATGTGAATACAATGCACCATCTGTACATGTGCAGTCTGCATGGTTACGATTCTCTATGTTACATGGATGCATAAATCACTAAAGAGAGGATTCGACCCTCGATTATTCATTTTCATGGCTCTTGTTCTGGAGGGAATCCTGAAGAAGTATCAAATGCATTCTGCCTCGTCTTTCAGAACACTTGAGTTTCTGCTCTGTGATGCTTGGTTCATTGGGCTGTCAATAAAGAAATGGGAACAACTTCCATCTTGGTGTGAGATATACAGTGATTATGCTGAGCTGTTCTCAGTGGAACGATGTGTTGTAGTGGGCGGCACAGCTTCGCTGTCGTGCTCTAGCAGCTCTGCACCTTCAGCCAGTTGCGACAGCCCTTCCATGCACTTGTTGTGCTGTCCTTCAGCCATTGAAAATTGCTTCTCGCGTTCCGCGTCATACTGTGCCCTTCTCTCATCCATGGAGCCTTCCATCTCCAGCATCGCTTGTAGCACAAGCGACTCTGTGTACGTTGTGACCTCAAGCTGAGCTGTTGACCCATCCAATTGTGCTTCTTTTGCAAATGCAGTGCAAAGCTCTCCTTTTGAGTTGGCAGTGTCTGCTATCAATCCTGACGTATTGGCGCCATTAGAACACTCCGCCTCGCTTCCGAAAATTGCATCTGGAGCAGGCACAAAAATGGTGAGCGTGTCTCGGATCTGGCAATGAAAGAGTCCATTCTCACATTATGCACCCATCCCTGAGAAAGCAATGGTTGTATATGCAATAAAAGGCACACTAGAACAGCAGGCAAACATGCCTTCACACTTCCATGATTGCTCTTGAACAGCAGCTTGGCCAGTAAAACCTACTCTGGTTGTCACCCGTTTGTCTTCTTCGCTTGTGTAGGTGGTTGAACTCCTGAATCAATTCAGCTTCCTGGTAAGAAATAAACGCAAGGGACTCGCGAGCTCTGCGTAGGCTCTCCTCGATGCGCGTGATCTCGTTTGCTGCTCGTTTCCGGGCATTGGCCACAATGTGTATGGAAGTGTGCAAAACCTGCATTGGCTCGTCCAATCTGTACACACAAACCAAGTGCAACCCCAAATCAGTCGTACTTCAACCGAAAACCGACTCACGGGGGAAAGCGTCTTGCAAAAGCAAAAAACGTCGTCATATTTCCAGTGCGCGCTGTACCTCGCTGGCTCGTCGTCCGAGAAATCCGGGGACACCGGAGCTCTCTTGGCAGCAGGCACGGGGCTGGGCGGCGCCACCGGGTTGCTGCCAAAGCTCTTGCCCGACGGCGTGGGGGCCCAGTGGGTGGGGGGGCGCGTCTCAGGGCGAGGAGGGCTGCGCTGCCTTTCCTCTTCCGCACCATCTTTCTCTTCCTCATCCACCAAACCAGGGTACATCCATTCGCCGGGCGCGTGCGACGAGGGCTGTTGAGCAAGCTCGACCAGCGCGCTGGACGCGGCAACCGTGAGATGGGTGCGGCCCATCAGACAGCGCCACTTGTCCTTCAGATCAACATTGCTGCGGTCCTTGAGGACGGGGCCATACTCCTCGTCGCGAAGAATCATCTGCCACTTGCCTGCGCATCACCGTCCAGGATGCACGAGGAGGAGAGCAGGTTTTAGACTCATTACCGGTGTGAAGTCCTTGCAGATTTCTTCAGCGGGGAACTCCGGTTCGCCTGGTGGCAAATCCTCAAAGGTGTCAAACGTTTATGTATAGTTCGTCGGAGGCTTGCCCCAACCTAGGAGGACTTCGGATTCAATCAGCACCTAGTCAGCCCCAGGGATGGGGATGCAATCATTTTCACAAGACAATCTATAGAATACTATGGCAAAGGATATGGAGGTGTGGATTCCAGAGTATCGCACCAGTGCCATACTTCTCAACGCCTTTGCGCAGAGCCTCTGCTTCGTACGGGGCCCACAGGCGCCCCACATTTCGCTTGGGGGCGAGACACGCCAGCTCACTTGCCTTGCTGGCAGCTTCCAGCAGCGCCAGGGTGTGGTGCTGACATCACCAAACATAATGTCAGCCTCTTTTGTCTACTTTCAAGAGTATAGCACAGGATATTCACCAAAATGTATCCTGCACAGGAGACATTTTAACCTTTGCTTGGAAGGATAGATGGCGAAGCAAAGACGAGAGCATCAATGAAATGAAATGGGCTGCTACTGTAGATATGTCCCGGAATATTTTCGGAGTTAAAAACCGAGGAAAGCAGTACTTACAAAGGTGGACTCTTCCTGCTGGAGCTGAATGGACGCAAGCGCTTTCATCTCCTTTTGCCGTTGACGAGACTTCTGAACGCGCTGCTTCGTTGCGAAACGCTGCCGGGCTTTGCGCTCGTCCGTCGTCTCGTTGGGGTATTTGGAGGACCGCCCCATCTGGCTCTTTCTGTAGTTCACAACAGACCACCAAGACACGGTCAAGCAACCATCCACTACACACAAATGCCAGGCTCAATCAAGCTACGCAAGTCTGTTAGCCACCATATTGGTGGAATCGCAACCACCAGGATTGTGGTCATTCGGATTGGCAAGATATGTGTCATGCTTGTGCATTTTAGATGAGCGCACTCAGATTCTGTAAACTATTCTTGTTGACACAGCCGGTCAACAAGAAACGAGCATGGGAACAGGTACGTGTTTCATTGTATAACGTCAACATTGGTGCACATTTCAAGATGTTCCATCAGTCCACACGAGCAATTTCTGTAAAATGATCCTGACAATAACGATATGCAAACGTCTTGGGCTTGGGACGGTAGCCACTGCAAAAGAACCATAAAAATGTGCATGCTGTAATCGCACAATCACCAGATAACAAAGGGACATGCCATATGAATCTGCACTGATTACAAACATGATGCACCCTAGCAGGCGTTGCACCACACACAAAATCAAATATCCAGAATATCGCATTCCAAATGTGAGGAAAAGCCATGATATGCTGTATGATCTGCTGATACTCCTAACTTTTTCTGCGCTGTCCAGGTGCTTCAGCCTGCTTTTTGGCAGGGTTGCCTTCTCTGATGAATTAAAATTGAGTCCCAACGTGTACAACATCAGACCACAGTACTACATGAATGAGCACGAGGAGGGTGGGTGAAATTAATAAAGGTATTGCCTTATCCCAGCACTGCGGATTGCCCTAGATAGGAACGCCTTAAATTGGGAGTGGGCAATGTATACAAAAATGAAAATGATACATAAACATACAATAATCATAATAATAGATATCCCCCACACTTCAAGGGGTGGATGCAAATGGTCGCGAGATCCTGGTTTCAAAGCAGAGGATTGCACGGGCCTTGCGGATGGAATGTGGGGCGGCAAACAGCACAACATGCAATGTGTCTTTGAACACAGGCCTGCAATAATGCCGTTCGGGAGGATGGGTTCGTCGAGCAACGTGATTGGTCGAGAGTTCCCCATCGAAATAGGCATCGAAATAGTGGCAGACGATCTCCTGCCAATCGTGGCGTTACATCGGTTGCGTGCAATCGAGGATAAGCGCCTCACATGAGAAAATCCTGCCGTTCTGAGGACAAAAGCTTTGCCATGTAGGACTATCGACAAATGGCAAATGGGGAGCCACAAAAACACGGATGTGGCTCGATCGATCGAATCGGTATTAAATGCATTTGCCCAAGACATTTCCCTGGCCATACCACTTCCAGGGAACCTGATGTAAATTCACCTCCTAGTCCGAGATTGGACGCGCCCATTGGATCGCTACGGGTTGATCTAGGTTGGGTCTCTGGCCGAAATGAACGTCGCGCTGGCAGCGATTTCATCAATTCGCCAATGGCGTGTCATCAACAACACGCCAGCAAAGAAGACGCTGTGTACGCGCCCTCGAACGACGAATAAGGGGAATCAATAGTCACGACGTGGTGCTCCGTGTGGAACGTGGCCAACACGGCGATGCACCACATGATTCAGGGATCGTACTGAATCACTGAATCGAGTGAATTAGACGGCATGTAGGTGGGCTGCCCGAACACCGTTTGGCGTCCGGATGAAAACGACGGTTTTGTTCGAAAAACCGCAAAATTTCTGCACAAGAAAAAAAGGTGATCAATTCGCTCGCCCAGCGACCCAAACATGCAAAAAGTATCGAATACAGTGTCGGACGCGATCCAGACTCAGAGCTCGACAACATCAATGTATTGTGACTCCCATTCCTGCAAATGTCAGAAAAATCCAAAACGTTGACAAGTGGCAGAGCGACAGGGCCATTAAGCAAGTCCAAGGGAAAATGGTTCAGGTTGGTCTTCACTCACATGAGAGAGCATAGCGATATTTCTTTCACAAGACGACAGGCGGAAAAGATTCGAAGCCTTTGGAGTCCTGCTGAGGCTAACGCTTTGAGGCGCGAGTGTAGGGTGCAGCATCCATGCCCCCCATCGTGTTCGCTTGCCTCGACCGGATTGCTAATTCATGATGCGAAATCCTTACAGGTATCGTCAATTACAGGAGTCGATGCTGCTCAGAAAAACTACGCTATCAAATTCTGTACACTGTACGTCGATCGGTGTCGAGGACGTGATACCAATTCGGTGAAGCATGCTCCTCCCGAGAGGCGCGATAGTCAACATAAACGCAAAGGGGCGAAATGGGGAAAAAATCCAGGTGCGGCTTTGTACCTGGTGATCCAAACTCTCTTCGAGATGTGGTACAGAAATCGATTTGACAACCCTATCGATGCTGGTTACTCGAGAACGTCCAGGTGCCACACATCGAGTGGAAATGAATCAACGTCGTATGGAGCGAAACCGATGTCGAGAAGCGTTCAAGGTACCATGGTCGTGCACAATGCATTTTGAGTCCGGACAATTACGTGAACATAATCTAAATTTTGAAATCATGGCTAATATTTTTCGAAGTGGACGCCTGGAATGGTTTTGCAGCAACGTCTGCTCGGATTTCAAAATGAATTCAGCGACTCGTATTGGGGGACCGTTGAGGTACTCTTCCGAATGATTGGGGCAGCAAGCTACGAACAGCTGGATCGGATGGAGTACACGGGATGGGCACCCATGGCGACAAGCGCAGAGTCTTCAAGAGACCACCAAGGAGAGTACGGACCGTGTAACGCCCTAATCCGAACAAAAATACGATAACCCTCAAGCGTTACGCACAGTAAAACATGCACAATCGAGCAGCAAACTTATTTCAATCAAAAAATTCGGGCATTCATGGCGCAAGTACAACGTGTGTACGCTACGGGAACTCTAGCGGCAACAGGAGGCTTCAAAATATCCGCGCGTTTCTAGGTGGAACACGACAGTTCCTTGACAACAACCAACATATTCAGTATAAACTTAGATCCAACGATGCAAGCTAGGGTATACCAGAAAATGAACGTTGTCTGCATGAAAACATTTAGGAATCAGTTCAACTAGAAGCACCCGATGAACATCCCCGCCAAGACCGGAACATATACGTGTAATCATATGCGCATACACAATAGAACGCCCACGCAACTTGCAAGCGAAAATCAATCAAATATCCTCTATTTGAACATTTTGCTCCGCGCAACCAAACGTATGCTAGCAGTAGGAAACTTCTAGGTGTTGTTTCTCGCATCCATTCGAAATTGAATCGCGAAGAGCGTTGATTTCAAATGCATTTACAAATTCAGAGGACAATCACGGCAACAGAAACATAATGCTAGTCAACTTGCCATGTGCATACCATAGTAACAATCTCACACTGGAGATGATTCCTGCACATAGTTGCAAACATGGAGCTTTGAAAACCTACAGTTTAAAGTTCGTCGGCTTCAACACAATCTAAAAACCGTACACTTGCAACTCTCCAGCAATCACATCATGAAATTCACTTTAATTGAAATGATTCAATTTGTTTATCACGATCCCATGACGCAAACCAAGTTGTCTATGAACAACAATCCGCTTCACCCTAAACATGTGTAGGTCAACGTGAGTGAAGCCTGCTATACAGATAACCGTACAGCTCATCAACGATAAAACAAGATTACAATCAAAACCTTTAGCAATGCTTCCAAAACAAACACGCGAAGGTATAGAAAATTCTGCAAACGTTGACTTTGAATATTCTCGAACATCGCGGCACTCAAAGGTACCTGAAAAACATTCGGTTCAAAAGAAAACAAGCAGATTCTTTGGAGGCTTACAAAAGTGGGCAAAACATATTTCGTACGCTCAACAATAAAATTAAGTTGTCACGAAAATACCCCGCGTAACACCAGGGAGCGTTGCTGGCGCAAGACTCAGTCGAACCATGCACAAGATTATAGAGTTCGCCAAACGTTCTCACTAAATTTGTCTGCATATCTTCATCAACAAAAAGGAGTCGCTACATCCAAGAGTAAGCAAATATTTCCCCTTGATATTCACACGAAAAAATCACAGCGCGCGAAACGTGCCACAACTTCAATTGTCATCGTTACAACCCCTATCTAGCGCCTAAACGAGTGCAAATTCAAATCCAAAATCGAACTCGCGTGAAATCATGAAATGGAGCATCAGAAACTTAAAAAATTCACTTCAAAATATATGTTTCGCATACGCGATACATCTATGCATCAAGAAGAAAATGCGATACCGTTCCAGCTGAGCTAAAATAGCCGGTGAGGAACCCTGTTCCAAGTTGAGCTCTTCAAGACGGTAGACGAAGCGATAGTCTCTGACACGGTTCCGTCACGAGTGAACACCTTGAAAATCGGTCGATCATTTTGAGATATATTGAATGTAGTTACCCACCTTGGTGCAGTTTTGACGGTGGTACGAGAGTTGGCCCTCAGTCGCGCACTCACGCGTCTTTCGGATATCCTTAGTTTCATGACCGCCGTGGAGGCAGTTTGCTCTGGTCTCGAGCGCCGCGACCGCCCATCAGCAGTCGACGCCATGTGTCCGAGTTCGTATGATTCCTCCAGCTTGCTTAATGACACGCAAGATGTCACCTTCGAAATATATATAGAATTCTGTGATGCTGTCACCACAAAGAATGAGTTCGTGGACGCTAAATTGAGACAGAGCTAAAATTCAGCAAGCATGGGTACCTGCATCTACGTCAACGACGAAGAGAGCGAACCTTTCGGGGATTGTGCTTGCAGTGTGTGTGACAGAAGCATAGACCACTCAAAGCATGCAAAGTTGCGGCAAAGATGTTTCTCTTGCTGATGGTTGGGACCTCTGGTGTTCCTTGAGCTGCAGGCACTCCCTAGCACATGCTAAATCGATTTCCTGGGCCTCACCTGTTCACTGAGGTTCCCTTGACTCGTACCGGAGATCTGGTTCTTCAATACGTACTGTTTGTCCGGATGTGTCTTCAGTGATAAATCGTAAACATTCAATATTTACATACAGGTTGTGTCGCATATCAGATGACATTCTGTGTGCCCATATTCAGGACCTGCGATTACGACGTAGTATGAATATATGAAAGATGTCCCGTTTATCGAAGACACCAAACGTGTTCTGCCATGTCTCCTTCAATATACAATCGGCAGCAATGTCCGAACATTATCCCGTTTGGAAAGCGCTCTCCATATTTATCAACGCAATTCCCCAGTTCTATCACCACTTAACATCCATCGGATCCACCGGTCGCATGCCGTGGACCTATTCGAGCATCAGGACCACCAGCATATCGCATTTCACACTTGAGTGACTCCCATGTCCATGGACCTCAAAACACGTGATTTCCAGGGATGTGAGGCCCTCAGCGTTTCTCATGAGGTACCTACGCGGCTACCTTGCTTCATCATGCGGCTTGTGGTTCCCTCAACAGCAACACATTGAACGGTTGCGCGTTTAACTACGAAAGACCCTCATTTTCATGTTTTGGAAGCACGGCATATTCCCAATCGGCGAATCACCGAAACCTCACACAGTGCATTTCCTAGGATGTATGTACATTTCACAGGATCAAGACCAACAGACTCGATGAAGCCGTTGATTGATTTAATACGAGGTAGGGCAGTTTCTCGTTCCAAATATGGACTTTACATGATCAAATCAGCGCGAAGCTTGTGAGATCGGAAAGGTTGTGAGTCTCGATCATGATTTCAAAGGTAAGAAAACCTAGATCTAGTCACAAAGACGAGTAAGCTTGCATCGCCAAACTCTTTGGTGAACTTGCGAGAATTCACGTCCTATCATGTCTTTGCCTACGTGAGAGCTCGTCTCGGCATGACGGATACAACGCAATTAATGGACGAAAAGTTTGAGCAACGATATACGGGATGAGGAGATATGCGGGATGTCAAAGGATGTCTCGAGACCAATTGTTGTGAGGAGAATTTTAGGACAATCGCACTTTCAGTTGAATCCAAGTGAAAGTGAAGACTCCGAAGAAGGCTTTCGGGGGATTTTTGTTTGGTAATTCAACTTGATTTTGTCAACATTTTGGCAATAGTGTTGCGGGAAACAAATGTACAATC
>NHOP01001786.1:0-10083 GCA_018697155.1 Pyramimonas parkeae | reverse complement strand
AAAAAAAAAAAAAAAAAAAAAAAAAAAAAAAATAGATAAATAAAAAAAAATAATATATATATATATAGCGTCCCAAAAAAAAGACGAGTCTGGTATACATGCAATTATTCAATGCTGTCTTTGTGAGAAATAACGTTAATCATCTGCTTACAACAAAGCTAGAGATCGAGAGGCCTACACTGTTCAGACATTGTCTCTCAAAAGACATTGCGACTGATGCTCTCTGCTCAATATGTACTGCTATATACGAAAAAATCTGCACCATATGTATTGAATTCAATCACTCAAACGCAGTTTCAACTGCATCTACTCCCGAAAGATCGAACGACGACACGGGTGCTGCTGAACGAGATGCCCGCTGCAAGGTATGCCCAACAAGCCTGTTGACCGCGTCTCTTGCAAGACAACCCGCCACTGGGGCACAGCCATCATCAGTAGCGATAACGCACCACTGATGCAGTCAAAGGAGTTAAATTCCAACCAGATCCAAAAAGATTCAACGTATTTCTTTGGGTACGCTTTGTCAATGCTTCCCTTCCAATCAGCCTCCGTCCCTCAAGTGCCAGGCACCTGCTGGAGTGCAGTTCCACGCGTCTCACGAAGCTGGTGGCCCCGCCCTCAGGCGTGCGCGGCCGAGAGTGCGCCTCCCCCCCAACCACCGTTGCCGTCTGCACTGCTTTGTGCAACCTTCGTCGTCGCCTACTGCGCTCAGTCTCCTCGATGGCGTCCACGCGCTCAGCCACCTACGTGTGGACAACATTGAGACGAGGAAACCAGAGGTTGAGAGGAGTGGATCTCATGATTCAGGTTGTCACAACATCAAACTTGATACCCTACCTTTCTAACTTCTGCAGTCCCAAGAAATCAAACTATCTGCCAATTAGGAGAAACAAAACTTAGAATGAGAAAAATGCATGCTACGATTGGCTTGGCGACCACGCCCGCAAGTGTTGACAATGCCACGATCTTGCTACAAACACCCAAAACACAAAACTCCCATACCTGTGAAAGGGAGCCCTTACCTGTCAATATACAAGCCGGCTCAGCACACACAGCACAAAGTCATGTAAACAACGCACTGGAGCGGTAGTGGAACTGTAGCTCACAGTTCTACTGCCGCAGTGAGCACATCCACATAAAAGTACACTTAACGACGTTAGAGTTCACAACAATATTAGCGAAACGTCCTGCTCCAAAGCAATTGCGTTCCCGGTACCTCCATGCCCAGCTGGTAGAGGTCGCCCCTCACAGCTCCCACCTCACGTTGTAATTGCTCCCGCAGCTGCCCAACCTCCACCAGCCCTTCTTCCTGCGACTGTTCAGCGCCGTCCACAACTGCAAGCACACGCGCTAGCTCCTCACTCACAAGACTCTCCGTCTCAGACTGGAACGCTCGGAGCTTCCCCTCCAAGAGCTGCTGGGCTATACCCGCAGCCTTGGTGCCGGCGTCGCGTGCATCCTCCTGACAGGCACCATCCCCAGTACCACCCAGCACCAGTCACACTTCTGCAAAGGCAAAGCACAAAACAGGCGGGTCGTACAGTTACCAACATTAAATACAGGTGTTGTTCCACGGAAACTCACTGCCTCGGCGCTCTACGCCTAGGCGTGGATGCGCCCCGCCCATAAGCAATAGGCAGCGCCCGTGGCTGGGGACTAGCCGCGAATCAACCCCTCGTGTGTGGGGGGGTCACTGTTACAATCATGTCATAAATTTCAGCACAAGATTACATGTTGTACCAAGGAAACCCTGCGGCGAGTGGAGCAAGTATGAACAGAATCGGAGAACAGAGACCTACCGTGCACACAAGCGCCTTGATGTTGACCAAAAACGGCGCTTCCAATAGATCATACCAATGGCAGTAGGTTTGCCCTTCACAGTGGGTCAGATCCAAGTGTAATCTAGACCAGAAAAGGTGAACAAGGACCAGACACTGTACGGTGGATTGTTCAATAGTACAGTACGGCGGCAGGGTCGCAGCGCGTGCGTAGGTCATCCAGCATGCACTGCAGGTTCAGGCTTTGGCAAGAAGAACACTTCCCATGTTGCATTCGCTTTGTGTGCGTGAATGTGATTAACGCTGCTTTGTCAACCACATTGGGGGGCAGGTGATGCTCACTTTACATATATAGATGCAAACAGCACTCAATATCAACACAAACGACAAACAACCATGACCACTCAAAAAGCTTGAAAGTAGTCTGCAAATAATCAGGTATTGCTCAGCTCTTCGTTTACCTGAGGACTGCAGCCTGGAGACATCCAGGAAATCCTGCATTCTGCACTCAGGCTTCTATAGCAATCGTACCAAGGCAGGCACACCTGAATGGTCACTGACTGGGAATACCAAAATAAAAAGCATTCTCCCTCCTGTTGATCACCTTCAGCACCTTCTGTTTGAATGCAGCGCCAACGGTGGAGCGTGGGAACTTGTAGACCATCCACCGACTCACTTGAGTGCAACAAGAGCATCACACGCCTTCTGGGGTGTGCGCACCACGTGCTGGTGACGCCGAATGCGCCGCTTCAAGTCGCTGGCCTCCTCGATGGCCACTTTGAGCTGTTTCATCAAGTCCTTGTACTTGGCAGCCTCCGTGCGGAGCTGCTGCTCCTTGCGCGCCTCGCTCGTCTTCAAGCCTGCTATCGCCTCCTCTCTGTACCGGCACTGTTCTTGCAGGCTAGCCACCTGCACCCGTGGCAGTCAACACTTGCGCACACATTCGCACATGGGTATAACAGTCACGAAACGCTGATTTATACACTCCACACTCCAGACAACCCGAACCTCCTGCAAGCGCCTCCCCTCTGCATGCAATCAATGATAGTTGCAACAAATCAACAGACGGCATGGTCCGCTTGGCTTGCTATAATCCAGAGGAATCTACCGACGGGCTGAAGACTTGCTTCGATAATGTCACAACATCCACCCGATTCCCTGGATGAATCTTCCCAGGCAGGCATTCAAGCATGAAGTATGTATGTAACGGGACATGATTCCCTTGTATGTTGAGACGATGCTCGTCAATAACATGGGCAGCCTGTATTCAGATATCCTATCAAAGTATCTTTCTCACCGTTTCCGCTTTGATGTAGACGAATCTCGTCACAATATGGAATTGAAAGTGGCATGAGTGCTTCAGTCCATTTCTGGCTCGTGTCTCTATCATCCATCCACCATGCACACACAGGAGATGACCCTACCCAATGAGCAAGGAGTCGTGCCAACTCGGTAAATCTAAACCGTCCAATACCATGAAGGTATCCCTAGAATGTATCCATGGAGATAGCACACTGCCTCATCGAGGTACAGGACCATTGAGGCCTTTCACATCATCCGCGCTGGATTTGTTTGCTGATCTTCATACAATTATAGAATAAGGCTGAGTGTCGACTGCGTCATGCTGGCTGGGTACACTCTAACTGGTGAGAAATTCTCAAAGAGCTCATGTCCATACAAACCCGCTAATCATGTCGTAGTTTAGCTATGCATTTGGAAAAAAATACATATTCAAAGAAAACGAGGCACTACAGGATAGCGCAATGCTTGCTCATCAATATCATGACCTTTGTTTTTGCTCGGTCACATTGTTCGTGCATCAGGATTTGCGAACTTTCATCAGGCATCCATCAACCCAAATTAAGATTCTAGTCCATCTCACGAGAAAATGTTGCCAACGTCTCGACTACAAGTTGACCAAGATGCAGACCTGGCGGCGCGCAGTTCTCCTGGGAAGGAGGGAGTTTGTCGAGTCTCGGGATGGGACACCGAATCACACACACAGGACATTTAGTGCCCCAGCCCCATGCATACAAAGCCTACACATTCTAGCATCACTTCCATACCAGCCCAAGCCTAGGCAAATCCAGCGGCGGACCCAACGGGTGGATAGTGCACGGCTGATGTTCTCATTGGGGCACTCTAAAGGCTCTAACAGGGCCGCCGCTCACACACAAAACATTGTTGTGGCTATGCAGGCATGTGGCCGGACATGGAGCAAGGAGACGAATGGCGTGTGTCTTTGCTAGACATCTTGATGCTTCCACGGATAAGCGAGTATGCCAGCTCGGATGGAACAGGTCTCCGCCTGTAGTTGATTGGGGTCGCAGCGCCCGCAAAGCAGACTTCAGCTGTTCACATGCTGCGCAAATCCTCATCCTTCGAATGCGCACAGTGTCCACTGTTGAGAAGTTACAATGGCTTGCTGCTGAGAGCACATGTAATCGCGCTCAGCCGGCTGGTATCTTGTACATCCCGATGGATCTACAGCGATGTCGCAAGAAGAACAAAGGTTTGAAAACCAAAATGCACGAGTCAGGCATGGGGCAGGGCATGAAGCAGGTTCAGGACCTCTCGACGCAGGGCGTTGGCAGCATCCACCGCCTCCTGCAGCATCTGCTCGTAGCGGGTCTTGCATCGGGCCAATAGCGCGCCTCGGGCTGGCGACTGCATGCGCACCTGGCGCGCCAGCTCAGCAAACAGCGTCTCCCAGAGGTCCAGCTCCGGGGCAACCTGTGTCGACAACACACTTCGCGTTTCATTTCTCAGGGCTCCAGTCCAGCAAGATGGCACCTGGAGGGCGCAATGACGACGAGCCGCCATCACTGCAAAAGTGCCACCGCAAGCGTCGTTGAAGTGCTATGTGCGGAGGTGGCGAAATGCACTGGAAGGAGGGCTGGAGATTTGGGCTAGGATTGTGAACGAAAGTGCGGTATGGAGACTGGCTGGATACCATGGTCAATATTGGGAATAAGGCGTTGGTACGTAGTGCAGTATTTTGATACACCACCAGGAACAGGCTCACGTGGACACAGATGCGGGTTTGGATTTGCACGCAAAGAACGTCAATGGAGGAAGTTGTCTGTCATCTTGGGGTAGAAATGAAGACAGAAGTCAAACATCCTGGAACAATGGCGGGACAATGCTGTTGGTGGTACAGCCGCTCTCACTGATCGCATTCGAAATGCCATCCGCAAGCGAAATCAGTGCCCTAGGCAAGCACACACCACGATCACGCGTGGTCTTCGAAGCAAATATTCTCTTGTCTCGTGTTATGCTATGCTAGTATGATTTTTTTGTGTACAAAATTGTTACACCATTTGGAATGGGCAGAGGGGAAAGATACCCGGATGAACAGATCCTGATGAAGATCCATGGGCTCCCCTTTGGGCGGCATCAGCCCACAAGGCGCGTCCACCTCCTTCAACAGAACCCCCATGGCCACTGAAAGCAGCTGCAGCTCCTCCTCGGTACCGGGACTGGGGTGGTCTGAAGCTAGCGGCAGTCTGTTCCATAGATCCATGGCCCCCATCTCCCGCGGGGTGTCTGCACTATCCTGAGTGGCATCTGCGCACGCGGGCAGAGGGCACGCTGACTAATCGTTGAGAGGTAAGCATCGACGAGCGCTTGCGCATCGGCGGCACTTAGCGAGCAAACGCGCTGTGAAATGCAGGGGGGAGCGGCGATGCGCGGGATGTAGTTGGTTCGAGGGTCAAGCACGCTGCCAGGCAGTGGCTACCTCCACCAAGATATGCGATGGAGCAAGTGAGCAAGGATACCGCGGAACAAACATGCACACACGCACCCGCGACTGACTACCGATGGTGCAGACCTATGGATGTGCACAGATCATCAGGTGATTCTCAAGCAAGAAGACAATACCACAGATTGGACTCAACGGGATGCAACGAATTTGGTAGACTCGGTACTTAAATTACAGGCATCCCCTAGCAAAGTTGTTGCCTCCAGCAGCCATTTATCCCAGTCTATGTGTATTCCTGCCAAATGCGTTAAAGGTTACATTGCAATTTATCAGCACATATAGAACCCGTGCTGTATACATTGCTAATGTATACTACTTGACACATGATATAGAGTCTTTCAGACGTAAAGTCAATGAAGGAAACTATGATTCACCGAAGCGGTTGCAAAGAGTTCGACGATACATTGATTATCTCCTTGATATTGGAATCCCACATTTTGATTCCATACGATACCTTGGGAATACACGAGGGAATTGACTCTGACGAGAGCCTTAATCTCAATACGGCCGATGAGGGCATGATATTATCATGCATGGACACTAACATACGCCAAAGCCGCAGATAGTTTGGATCACCTGATAGCATCCATTTATGACAATCGACTGGAGAACAAGTATTCCAATATCCAGCTCATTTACTATCTAGGCCCGTTGTCGGTCTTGGCCAACAAGACGAACTACGGGATCCTATCGAGCCAAATGCGTCGGTTTGCGCGTCGCTGCCAACCACAATCCGATCTCATCTACAATGTCAGCCTTGCCGTTCATAGAATGCAGTCTAAAATACATCAAAAACCGGTCAATGGTCATCTGTAAGGAGGTTCATGCAGTAACAACATGGTACTACGTTCTATGGCCAAGTACACCTCCAAGTTCAGATCTCATGGATGATATGCTCGGAAAATATTGGGACTTGAGCTGGGCAATATTGTCCCTGGACCGTACAGCCAAAGGCACAGGAATCACGCATGGCATTGAAACGATTGAAAATTGGGATCAAGAACATGGTAATTGTTTCACATTTGTGGAACATTGAATCAATACAATCTGTTTGGCGGAAGACATTTGATACAACATCACACTTGCCTCCGTCTTTTTGTGCTTGTAAACACCTAAGGGGCACCCACATACTTGTCCCATGGTGTAGTACGAAATGGAAGGAGCAAATAAATGAGAGTGTGCAATCAACCAGATGTGAACAAAGAATAATGGAGCCCTATGGAATCATCGATAGCTCTTGAACTTAAGTTGAGCTCCCAGTGATACGTTGCCAATGAACAATGTGCAAATTGAACATGATAGGAGGTACCATGGTGTGTTTCGAATTTGAAAGCGAAAATCGATAAAAATGAAGACTATACACCAGATTGTGCGTACCAAAGCATGACATTTGCCCATGGAAGGATTGACGGAATTTGAGTATAAGCTGGGCTCAAAAAGGTAAACTTCCACATGGAAACATGCAAGACGGCGATATTTGAAGTAACAACATGCTTATCCCACAGGTTTTTACGAATTAGAAGGGATGACATAAGAAATCGAGGGCTCTACACCAGGTTGTGCGTATGAATGAATGACAGTTGCCTATAGAATGACTGAAGGCTCTTGAATGCAACTTTAGCTCGCGATGACAAGATTGCGTTTGGCAAAATATGAAATGGCGATGGTGGGTATGCTACTTGGCTGCATTAGATTCATAATGATTGAACTCTGCCTCATTCATTGGAATTAAGCATTTTGCTGGAATGACACGTGGCAACACTTGTGATTTATCTTGAGTTCTAATCTTGGGCCAAAAATTGACAACACAAGCCTGTGGGAACACACGCAGGATGGAGCAGAACACAACAGTAACAGAACGAATTCTAGTTCGGTGTTACACAAAAAAGATGTACACTTTGATTTGCTTTTCTTTTCAAGGTGTGTTCATCAAAGTATGAACATTGATTTTCAATCCAAGAAACTGGAGCAGACATGCTTGGCTACAAATGTGAACCAGTCCTCGGAGGTGCGTCAGCAAGCAGAGCTGATGGACCGGCCACCGACTGCAAATGAAAACGCTTGTTGGGTAGCATGTTGCCTAGGATTGTGCTGGGCGGATCCTCACTGGGGAGAGTGAACATGACTGTCGTGTGAGGGGACAAAGTGCTGCGCTCCACCTGATTGTGTGTGGCTATGGCTCGTGATGTGCGCACTGGCGCCAGGCACGTCCGTCAGAAAAGTCGCCTGCCCACCCGCCGAGTGGTCCAGCTCAGCACCCGGCCCGGCGCGCCCTGCTCCTCCCAGTGACAGGAGCCTTGCAACAACCCCCTCAGTATGGCAACAGAAAGTTGGGGACGCAGTGATTGTGCTTAAAGCTCGAATCTGAAACCATTCCTACGCCGCTGCCCCTATCCACTCACATCATCCCATAACTCGGAGAGCATATAAGAGTACAGACACCTAATAAGATAGGCTGCACCTATCACGGGAGCATGCGCTAAACCAGCTCGCACTACAAGGAGCTCAACTCAAAGGCAAGTTTAATCGCCCCCATATCGTACCCACGGCTTCAACCCGAACAATCTACAGGACACACAACTGGCCGTTCGGCACAGCCACATTTCTGCATGTGAACGCATGTCGCCACCGGACGTTGACCGTGCGGTTGCTCAGTTTGTCTGCTGCGGGATGCCTGCGCTCGTTTGGGACCGTCTGCATTTCAAATTATGAGACTTGTGCTCGCGAGCGCGCGCACTTGTTGGAGGCAGACCCCGCCGCACAAAGTCGTGGTAGTTGGTGAAGGCGGCACCCTCCGGGGGCAGCAGGATGGGCGGAGGCGCTCGCACGCTCCCCACCATGTGCGCGCCCTGCGCGTGGGCCGAGGCGGAGCGAATACGCGCGCGCGAGGGCGGGGACCATAGCCCTGCACCACATGCCAGCAGCCTGCAGTCAGCCCCACAGGCACACTCCTCCACGCGTCTCCAGGGTACTGCATCAAGAGCCGAATTCTGTCGAGCTCCAACCCATGTTGGAGCATCCCACCAGTGCGACAACAGCGGCGGACATGCGCATTGTTTGCTTTCCAAGTGCATCTGGCCCCGGGACTGTGCACCACGACTTCAGTATACACTCACTGTGGTCAAATCTGGCACTCAGCCAACTGCGATACAAGTGCAAGGGACGTATCCAAGGCATAGTCACGCAACCATCTGGTATACACGTTGGCAGTCAGGTGTCGTGGTGAGTGTGTAGGCAGTCGGGATGATCACTCCTTTATCGAAGGAGACCTGCCAGCACACACCTCACACGTGATAACCACCGGCCGAATCCATGCTATTCTGTCGGGGCTGTAGCGAAGAAACCCCAACACTTGAGACGACGCGCCAACAACTAGGCCACTCAACGGAGCTAACAAATCATCAAACTACCAACATATATAGTAACATGCCACAACAGGCTCTGGCTCGAACCCAGCGCACGGACGCTATGTTTGCATCAACTTCCTTCAAGCCTGTTTGCACTACTTGTGCACCACCGCCGCCTGATGCATGCGAGTTCAATGAATTTGCACCTTCATAGGACTGCCTCGGTGCTCCACGATTAGGCGTGGATACGCGCCGCCAGATAACAGGCAGAGGCAGCGCCCATGGCTAGGGGACAAGCCACGAGCCAGCCCCTTGTGCAAGTGGGGGTTCACTACGATAACTGCATCACGCATGAGGCGCAACAGTAAGTTACGCGTACGCCGCTGCCTTCAAGGGTATAGTCTTGAAAGTGCTCAGAGTGCTGCAAATGCACAGCATGCAGAGCTGTTCCACCCATGGCTCACTGTCGCATGTCCCTCCTATTCATCCGCCGTGAGGATCGATCCTCACCAGTGAAGCTCTCGGGGTTGAGTCTTGGTGGCAGGTGGCCTTGGCTCGGGGAATAATGCGCGAATCCAAGCACAGACACCAACCGCGACCCTTTTGGTGAAGTACAACCCTTGCGATCGCAGAACTAAGCTCCGTTCCATTGGGAACAGAGTGCGTGATTGCGCCAGAATTTCAACCTCGATGTCCAAGGGCCGAAACCCAACAGCAAAAAAGTTTGCTTCGATTGCAATCTTCAGGCAATGACCGAGCTGGCTAGCAGGTCAGCATCAACTAATTACACTCACCGCAACGATCTCTAGCCATCTAGCGAACCAAGGCTGTCTTTATTGTTGAAATATATCTCCAGTTCTTACGGGTGCCGGCCGCTTGGCTCGATAGCGCCACGTGACGGAGGCGGACAATGGCCTCAGCGCTACAGCGTTGGTGCACCTGTGTCTTGCTGGCCTGCGGTTTGCGGCCGCTCCGCCTCCATGCGCATGGGCAGGTGCTGGCGCTTGGGGGACGGCGCCTCACCCCTCGCGCCGCGCTCCGGAGTGAGATGGTGAGTTGGCACGCCTGCATCGACACGCGCGACGCCATGTCAGCAGGGCAGCGGAGCGAGCTCGCTCAGCAAACGTCTTACTTCCAAGGAACCGCGCCACCCTCTCTAAGAACAGCACAGTCAGGCATTCCGCGTCACCCCCCA
>NHOP01001785.1:0-10071 GCA_018697155.1 Pyramimonas parkeae | reverse complement strand
CCAACCAGGAGGTGCGCAATCCTGCCACCCTCGTGTCCCACTTCCAGTGGCGCGCGCTGGCCTGGATGTGTGGGTAGGCTTGGACCTAGCTCTTCGTGCGCGATAAACATGATGTTCCGTCGCGACCGCTGAACAGCCCCCGCACGCCAAGTACAGGCCGAAGAGTTTGTGCATCTTGGTTTCATGACACGTTCACTATGTAGGTGGTTTGTTTCATGGATGTCAGCACGCGTGGTGCAATTTCATCCGACCCGCCGGTCATGATTGGATCAAATCAATCGAACGGCCCTACAGCATGGAAGTGGCTGATACGTAAGGGTAAGCGCTCAAGGAGTGTTCTGTGTCTGACTTTGCGCCAGAACGCGCGTTGTGCAGTTTTGAGACCTCACACTTCCAGACGACTGTAACACTGTCAACCTCTCATCGCGTGTACACAGTGTCGTTTGCTGTCCATTGCAAATTGGACCGCCGCGCGCCGTCACCATGGAAGGAAGACGACTGGGACACGCATGTTGCCTGTTTGGTGTCGCTGACATCCCGTGATCCCGACGCCTCACCCGCGGATTCTACGTCTGCGCGGGTGGGATTGCAGAAGCCGCTGCGCACGTCTCGCGCGCCCACCAACGTGGAGGTGGCGGGCCCGCCCTGCGCGGACGCCGAGATGGTGACGGTGCGCGACGCGCTCAACAAGGCGATGGAGGAGGAGATGGAGCGCGACGACCGAGTCTTTGTCATGGGCGAGGAGGTTGGAGAGTACCAGGGAGCCTACAAGGTACACCCCGCCTTGCCCAGAAGGGCCAGAGCGCGAGCATAGCAATGCAGACGCGCATCCACCTGCGCTTGACAAAATGAGGAGGAAAGCTTGGCCGGGCCGGTGCCGCAGATCCGCTCTCAACTGCAACAGCATGTATAGCGCAATGAAACTATCAAGCGACTGCGTGCCCAGTAGTCTGTCGGGAGCGCCCCCGCCGCGTCTCCTGCGCGTTGCAGATTGGGGGGGCGGGTAGCGGTACCGACGGCTCTTTGGCGACGCGTTTGAGATGACCCAACATGCTCCAAGTCGATCGCGACAGCGTAGTGAGGCTTTGGGGCAGGGGCGATGAGGCGCCATTTGTTGGGCCGCTGACAAACAGTTGACCCACCTGTAACTATATGCTCATGGTTCCTCTATGTCATTTCCGCTCCCAGGTTGTGCTTCCTGTGCAGAGCTGGTACACAGACGATTTGTCATCAGATGTTTGCACACCAATTTCACCCACTCACTCATCTTAAAAATGACCCATTTCACCGCCTTGCTTATAGGCATCATCGCGGAAGCATTGCGCTTGTTTTTAGTCCACTTTTCTGATTTTGGAGCCTGGGAATCCATGCGTTGCAGATCACCCGGGGGCTGCTGCAGAAGTTCGGTCCCCAGCGCGTGCGCGACACGCCCATCACCGAGGCGGGCTTTGCCGGTTTGGGTGTGGGTTCTGCTATGGCCGGCCTAAAACCCATTGTCGAGTTCATGACATTCAACTTCGCCATGCAGGTGCTTGCCTAGCTCGCCTGGCCCTGTCAGTATCGAAAATTTTTGGGATGTATGATAATGGGCGATGAACGTGGTGAACTGCAAAGACTTGGCTTCGAGAGCAATTTTTTCCCGTTCTGATCAATCTCAGCACAGCGATAGCGTCCCATGCAGATACACTCTTCAGCCGCACCACTCATTGTTGCGCGTTTTTGCTGGTGCGGATTCTGATGCAGGCCATCGACCATATCATCAACTCCGCCGCTAAGACCTTGTACATGTCCGCCGGGCAGATCCCCGTGTCCATGGTGTTTCGCGGCCCCAACGGCGCCGCCGCGGGCGTGGGTGCGCAACACTCTCAGGTGATTGGCCAACCCATCGCAACGCTTAATCAGATGCCCGAATCCAGCTGATCCAATTTTTTCATGCAATGCGCCCAAAAGAAACGTCCCAGCAAACACTTCCAATGGTGCTGCGAACTGACTGGATGCGAGGTTCAAAGGCAGAGCGTCATGACATTTTGCTGTGCCGTTCACATTTGACACACATTGGTATTTGCAAGCTTCACTGGAAAACTCTGTGTCTCCAACAGGCGCGAATATTTCATGTAACTTCGCACCGACGTGTCCGTTGGAATGCGTTGCTGTTCTACCGGAGCACATAGGAGGTGCATGTATGTGATGCTCGTTTCTATTTTTGCACGCGAGCCTAGAACCGGACCTACCCATCGCCCTCGGCATTCTGCGTCGGCAACGTTCACCTCGATCAGTCTTGTGATAAGTCGCAGCTCGTACGGGTGAGGTTGAGCAGTCCGATGACGGTTTGTTGGCTGGGGAACCGGGCGGCAGTGCTTTGCGGCGTGGTACATGTCGGTACCCGGCCTGAAGGTGGTGGCGCCCTGGAGCGCGGAGGACGCGCGCGGGCTCATGAAGGCTGCCATTCGCGACCCGGACCCCGTGGTGTTCCTGGAGAACGAGCTGCTGTACGGCGAGGCCTTCCCCGTGTCCAAGGCGGCGCGCGACAAGGACTGGACCGTGCCCATCGGCAAGGCAAAGTGCGAGCTAGTGGGCGACGACCTCACCATCGTGTCCTTCTCCAAGTGCGTCGGCGTGTCACTCAAGGTGAGCGCAAGAGTGGGGCTGTCTCTGGCCATGAGCCGAGCCCCGAGCACATGGAGCCGCCGCAGAATGTGTAGCTCGGAACGTCATGCGCGGCTGACACACAGCAAAGGGCGCTTGTGGGTGCTGGCTATTTCTCAGGAGGAGGATGTTTGTCTCTCTTCGAAACCGGAATTTGTGAGGACCGCTGTGTGAAGTGTTTATCCGAAGATCTGTCCCATGACTTATGAATGTTGTTTTCAATGTGGGTCAATGGACCAACTTTCCGCCTACGTTAGGGTCCCGTGAACAGTATTTAGTATGTGTGCATGCGTTCCACCATGTTAGCTGCTACAGACTGAGACCGGCGGGTTCGAAGTAACGATTGCGTATAGTGTCGCGCATTATGCAAGTTGCATCACTTTCTCTCTGTCGTAGTGCTTCAAGGAAGTTGAATTTTACTTGGATGTGGTGCGAGCATTGCGCAGGCTGCTGAGATTCTAGCGAGTGAGGGTATCTCTTGCGAAGTGATCAACTTGCGCTCCCTTAGGCCAATTGACCGCGACGCCATTGCCGAGTCCGTGAAGAAAACCAACAGATTGATCACCGTTGAGGAGGGTTGGCCTGCGGTATGCATTCAAACCAATCAGTGCGCTGTCCTCTGTCACGCTCAATGTCTGTGTGAGCAGCTGCGATTTTTGCTGAATGGTCACCAGCCTTTTGTCACCATCATCAGATTTGCTTCCGAGCTCAGCTTTTATGTTGTAGAATTTGGTATGCATTTTTTCTCTTGTTTGCAGCGGCAGTCCTTGCTCATTATCGTGGTTCTGTGGCCTTGATGGCGTGTGCTTGATTTGTTGCTGTAGTGCGGCGTTGGTTCCGAGATTGTTGCCATTACAATGGAGACGGCATTCGACCACCTGGATGCCCCAATAGAACGCATCGCGGGCGCTGAGATCCCGATGCCCTACGCCGTGAATCTTGAGCGTCAAGCCCTTCCTTCGGTGTGTATGTTGACCTTGAAGTTCTTTCCAAATGCGGGCGATTACTGATAACACATTAGCTGGTTCTAAGGTGCAATGCAATGTGTGACATGATGTTTTGGATGCTTTAATGACTTTTGTTTAAACTTGTGGTTCACACCATGGATTTTTCATTGAGATGTTGTGTCTTCAGAGATTTTGGGTTGCTGGTTGTGTTTTGCCATGAACAGATTGACGACATCGTGCGTGTTGCTAAGAAGATTGTGAACCACCAGATGTAGATGGGCTATCCATCCGCGGGCAAGAAACTGTGATGGCTGAACAGAACAGCACATTGCATAACACTGGTTGGCCACGAAAGCACGCCACACAAATGACTGTCTGCAACCAAGCACAGTTCCAGTTGGATCAAAGATTGGGCTACCTGAGGACAGGCTGGACTAGGTAGCTGGTGGGTACATACGGGGCGAGCGTGTGGCACTGCACCTGTTACGAGCACGCGCAATAGGTCGTGAAACGCGCTGCAGTGCTCCCTAAACAGGCATAGCATACGCTACCGTGAAACCATTCAAGTTTAATACATTATTACGAATCTGTACCAGGAATTTGGTCATGCTGATTCGGAATTGCGACTGAATTTGGTCATGCTAATCGCTTTGTCTTTCTTTACTTCTTTTCTTGAGCTCGGTTTGATCGTGAAACGGTGGGAGGTTTTCACATTTGAAAGCATCCCTACAGATCCTGCGGGCTCAGCGGATGCTCTACCAGCAAGATATGGTGAATATAAACACCACAAGATGGAAAGAACACGACTTGCGGCGTAATTGTGGTTAATCTAGTGTCTTGCGTTTTCAGTATCACGGTCCGGATGTGGATGAAATCGTGATGGACCTCAGTTAGAAGCAAGGGTCTTGTTTGTTCACAATTTGCAATTCATTCCAGTTGAGTCGAATAAAAACCATCCGATCAAACGATACTGTAGACAAGGTTTTGGCACTTCTGTCGATTGTTGTTTCGGTTTCGCGTGCGTCCATCAACCCCGGTACAGGCAAAACACGGCCTGAACGGCCCACCACGTGTACCAACAGCTGTTTCACTTTGGTGCGCGTCCAGCGATTTGCCATGGGCGACAACATGGACGAGTGGGTGGTGGAGCGCCGCGCACGACGAACCAAGGCTGTGCACTTCGATGGCGAAGGTTAGTTAACCACGTGCGACCTCTTCAACTGTCTGTTCCAAAGAACGCTCTGCACTTGATCTGGGTTGTTTTCGTAATTGATATCGACGGGACAGGTGTATCTCACCATACGCCGTGCATGTGCCGTCGATGACCTGTTGTGCCTCGATTATGCGTGGTTAAGTATTTTTTATTGTTGTCTTCCACCAGGACATTCAGTTAATTGATGCATCCGTCTTCCGAAGCTCAAGGACTGCGATCAAGTATCCGAAGTCAACTTGTCAGGTAGCTTAGTGCGTTTCGCGTGACTTGCTGAGACAGTTCCTGTCGGATGATTGTTTTTCATTCGGGTTATCATGGGATTTGATTCAGAACGTATGATGACGAAGAGCGCGAGGCAGCGTTTGCGCAAGAAGCGACTCGCTCAGTCGCAAATTCAAGAAAATGCATCTTCCTCCGAGGACGACGTCCCCCTATCTGCTGTCAAGAGCGGTGTGCAAGGTTCTATCTGATCGATGATTGTGCCCGCTCACGTTAAGTTCTTAGCGAACGGATTTTGCGATCGACGCATTTCATACGATTCAGTTATCGTCTAGTGCGAGCATATGGTATCTGTTGACATAGTCCAACACCTAAACGCATTGATAATGCTTACCTGGAACAAATGCCAACTGAGTACAATTTGTCTCCGCCCACTGTATACTGGCAAACAAGATCCTTAAACTGGGGATCCTTCAAATTTGAATTGGTGTTTGATATAATTCTAGCAGCTTCATCAGCATGTACATTAGTCTAGTGAATTGGATGTTTGTTGTAAAATTGCTTTTGTGTGGCGAATTGACTTTGGTTTCGGTGCAGTTCAACCCAAGAGTGCATCATCTGCACCAGCGTCTAAACCGAATGTAGTCACTTCGGCTCGCAAGGGTGAGTGACGTGTTTACAATTTGTCTTTCTTGTTTGACTTCATAAGAACTTGATTTCTGCACACATAGCAATTATCTTGTTTTGCCATTCATGTTTCTTGAAAGAAGGCTGTCCGAATAGTGAACGTTCCACGATGAATGTCTTATATCATGCTTGTAATGAACATGACGCAGATTTATGGTTGAAATATCCTCCACTGTGATGCCAAAAGTCGACGCAGTGACTATGATCTACTCGCTGCTGCCACGCGATGCTGGAAAATGGACATCACACTTTTGGCTCCAACACGAAAAAAATTGTTCATTGAATGCTCACTTTAACTCGCACGGTGCAATGCTGGCTTTGCATCTAGATTAGGCTGCAATCGAGATTCCACTGTTATTTGATGGAAGCAAAAAGAGCAATGTTAATCGCTAGGTGTATCTTTTTGAGATTGGATCTGAAAATTGTGAGACTTTGCTGTGTGGCAACTCAGTTACATCAGCATCAACACCCAAAGCAATGCCCTTGCCTGCATCTGGCCAGGGTATGTGTCTTTTGCATTTTTGATTTATTTGATCATGTTCGCAAGAGATGCACATTGTTGAAACTTGATGGAAATCATAGGGCACATGAAATTGAAACTCTGAGCAGGAGATCATGTCAATTGAGTAACGCGCTAAATTGCACCACATCAAACGGTCGTCTGAAATGTCTGTGTACCATGTCGGACACACACATTGCAACAACATACACACTTCCCCATACTTGATATGTTCTCGTTCGTTCTTCCTTGTCGAAATATACTGGACTCTGCACCTTAGATACTATGGAGGTTACCTCGGTTTGACTATACATTTGTGGTCCAATTAGTGGGTGTCGATTTCTGGGTCTTTCAGTTTCACTGGCTGGCTGATGGTTGCTGTGATCTGCAGGTGCTGCTGTGAAGAGAGCACCTGCGAAAGTTGTACCTTCAAAGCAATCGCTGTCCCCCACGAGCCGAATGCATGATTTGTGGGAGTGGCTCCTAAGATTTTGGAGGATGCTGTTTCCCCTAGCCATAGCGAAGCCCGCGCTGAAAAAACCTATTGCTCATGCGCTGGTGAGCCCTGCTGGGCTTGATTTGGTGTTCTGGGCACATTAGATCATGTGTGGCGTACATATTCTACGCTACACATGAAAAAAAGACAGCGTATAGTACTGCGGGATTAACAGTCTGAAAGTATCTTGATTTTTGTACGCATGGGAGATTAGTCTTTCCACTCGGTTGTCTTTTCGATACGCGTTAATTGACATGTCACAATCATTTTTCACAGTGCAATGTTCTGCAAACCCAAATTCTCGGATACGCTTATATGAACATCATCAGCAAAACATACGCACCTGTTTCTCACCAGATACGAATCGCATGACATGTGTTATTTGACTATGTGCGAATGAGCAGACCGTGTTAATAGGGATGAAGCAATTCCTCCTCCTTGCATCCCTCAGTGTCTTTTTTCACCTGATCCCCTGCCGGTCGTCCATGCCGGTGTGGCGGAGACCCAGCTGAGGAGCAGCGTGTTCACGGTCACTCCGGCTACTCTGCTGCAGACTTCAGAAAACGAGCCGTGTGCACTCCTTGTTTCAGCCAACACTTTTCCGCGAATCACCCCATCACAGTCGGTCTGTCTACGCCGATGGACCTTGCATCTTGGAATGCCAGTGGATCTTGGTCTTGCTGTTACTGAACCACTGCATTCAAAAAAACAATTAGGGTGTACAGTTTGGCGTTTGTAGTCGCAACTGTACCTCGTGAAAACCATGACAGTGGTTCAACAATCACTTGCAGATTCGCAGATCGCTTGCATGCTTGGCATCGCACGAAACAGGCACAAGGGCGTGCGCGTCTTGCGTTCGGTGTGTTTGCAATGCCTCCCCCCCACATTGCTGTTGTTCATGTCTCGGAGTTTGATCTCGAGGTCTGCAGGGTGCTGAGCGCGCCGCGGCGGGTGCGGCCTCCGGGCCGGTGCGTGTCGAGGCAAGTGACAACGCGAGCGTAATCAAGTCTGCACCTTGCCCTGTTCAACCCACTCCCCAACCCGCGCCGCCTGCTACACCGTCCGAGGCCTCCGCTCCATGCCCAGTCCCCGACACACCCCTAGATGTGCGATCCGTGCTGGACAGCGTGATGGCTGCCGCGCGCGAAACAAAACCAGCACTGGTGAGTCCGTCCCGCCCGTCGCATCCTACGATCTCCAACCACCAAACAGCATGGGGACTGTTTTCAGCAACTGGGTTGATCGCTCGCGAATTGTAGATGACCCGTCCAGCCAGCATGGCCTTTTATCTCTCATCGGTTGAGGCTTATGTGTTGTCCATGTCGGAGCTGGAACTGGGCAAACCGCGTGCCAAGCCGTTGCACGTGCTAGGCCACCCAAAGTGATCTGCCACATCTCGAACAGTGTGGGGATTGCAGTTTCTCGGAATCAGAATCGTGGCCCTGACCTTGGACTGAGAGTATGGGTGGTTGGCGTGCTCCTCATAAACAAGCCCACGTGGTAGAGGTTCCCTAATGTGACCCGCGCAGCATGTGACTGCCATGTCCGGAACAAGCCCAACTGTTGTTCGCTGGCTAATGCCAGGTGACAAGGCACGCTGTGCTATGCTGCATCGCTCTGCCTGCCACAGAAAATTCACATTGACATGAGACAGAACATTCAGTGAGATTGAATATTTTGTGTACAAAATATTAGGCCTTGACGAGGACGGTGAGCGTATTGCGCAAGAAGCTGCTACAAGGATGCGTGTGGATTCAGGCGTTGAGCGCACGAAGACCAGCGCCGATGTACAAATGATGGCATTGATGTGCCTCTGAAATCGGTCGTCGGAGTTTTTTGCAATGCACTCTGCATCCTGAATCCCAATTCCCGTAAACGTGCCACCTTGCACCTTGAATTTTTTCAATAGAATCCGGCTTCCCTTCCTATTCCAGACTGTGCTTTCTGCAACCTCCTCATATTGCTTCTGGGAGCCATTGCTGGATGCATAGTTCTCATGAACAAGGTATCACGTCCAAGTTTATGGATAATCGCACATTTTTGAGACATGGTTGAGTTTGCTCAAAGTATGATTGTGATAGACTCTCGAAGCGCAGCTGCTCTGCCAAGACTTAGGGTGTTTCTGGTGGTACATCCTGACAATGTGTTGTGTTATCCCAACCTACAGCAGCACTGACATCTGAGAATGTTGGTGGCTGCCCATCCCGTTGACCTGTGTGTTTTCCACAACTCACTGCTTTCTTCACATGATTGCAAGCTGTTGGAGCTGGACAGAAGCAGGGTGTGGACTCCTAGGAGGGAGAATTTGTAGACGCTGCCCAGGTGCGTAGCGCTTGTGTGAACTTGGCCCTCCTTTGCATTCCGGAGTCGGACGGCTATGGTTGATGCACACGCCTATCCCTATCACCGCCATGGTCTGGACTATTGCTTGCTCCAGGGAGGGTGGTTTCATCGCTACAAGGAAAACACGACTTTTCGTGGCGCACTCTGGTAGATGGGATGCATATTGTTTCGATTGCTGGATGGGAAACCTCGCTTCAAACTCATTCGCCTGACCCGATAGAGCGAGCGAGGTAACCTGCGCCCCGACTCGTTTTTTGCGTATGCTAAGCTGTTGGGCGGTTTTTCCTGCTGTGATTTTGGGTCTTGCAGGTTCCAAAAGAGGCTGTGCAGGCGCCAGGGCCCAAGCGTCCTTCCGAGCAAGCATGCGGGGGGCAGTTCTGGCAGCGCGGACGGTTTCTCTCTGTGCGTACCTGAGGGCATTTTGAAAGAACTGATGCGTGCAATGCATACAATGTATTGCAACCAGAACAGAATGAACACGTTTTGTCCCATAGTATGCTTTTTCTGCATACATTAACTGTCAGGACTTTTCTGATAAAGA
Source organism: Pyramimonas parkeae (assembly GCA_018697155.1). Classification (NCBI taxonomy): domain Eukaryota; kingdom Viridiplantae; phylum Chlorophyta; class Pyramimonadophyceae; order Pyramimonadales; family Pyramimonadaceae; genus Pyramimonas; species Pyramimonas parkeae. Next base: position 480 of record NHOP01001785.1, on the reverse strand, counting down.
TGACAAGATGTGTTTTCCATGGAGCCAAGGACACAGGCTCGGGCTTGGTTTATGAGTTTTGAAGGTTGCCCTGTGTACAGTTGGGATTTTTCGTTTGACTCAGTGTACATGGCTTCCCGCCCCTTGAGTAAGAGTCATATCTATATGTTTGACAGAATCTTCCTCCTACCGACTGGGCAGAAATTCCCTACATTCACACAGATCAGCAGACTATCTTGATAGAGGTGTTGACAAGATACACGACTTTCAAAGGTGACTCTTTGCACCGATAGAACTTAGAGCGCAATTGGACATGGCTCCCTGCCCTTTGGACAAGGGTCATGTTCCTTCACATACATATACTGCTGTTTCCATGTGAATCCGGACTAGGAATGATCACATTGTCATTGCATGTGAGCAAGAAGTTTCCTTGGGTGTGCATGTTCATGTCTCTACGGGACCTTGATGTTGATGGTGTAGGCGAAACAAAGATCCGGCAGG
>NHOP01001784.1:0-10075 GCA_018697155.1 Pyramimonas parkeae | reverse complement strand
TTCCCCGCCCTTGTGGTACGGGTCCTGTCTCCATATATACACAAAGGACGATGACCCTTACCGAAGGGCGGGCACATGTGGTAGACTCAGTTCATTTTGATAGATCTTCTCTTGGTGTGGTTGTATACGAAGCACGACCTCGGGAAGGTGAGGCGATCCGTACCTTCAAGTTCGCTGGTACAGACATGTCAATGCATGGAACACTAGCGACTTGCAACACAGAGTTGTGTACGTTGTGGTTCCTGATCAGGGATTCAAAGCAATTTTAAGCAGGTGACAATGCCTTTGAGGGATGAGTGGTGTGGCTTCGTCCAATCAATTGCTAGACGTCTTCTCTCGCGTCAGAACTGTCCTTTGGAGTATGAAGTGGTGTATAAATGCATTGCGATAAACCCTCTGCTGCCTACTTTGCATTCCACTCTAACCGCATGCCTGTCTTACAACCTGAGAAGTTTGTGAATCTTCTATAGAATCTTTGCGAACGTCGTCAACAGTACGGTGTGTGTGCGCATCGTGTCCTTCCATATACCTGTCTGTGGACATGCATGCGTATATCTCCTGACCTTTACACTCCTCGTAAATTCGTCTTGACTTCCCTGAAGATTTCGGTCAATGTGAACATGATGCAAATGGTTTCTAGTCCCTTGATTTCCGACAGGTGTATCTCGGCGTATCGGATCGTTTGATACGATTTGTGCTCCCTCACCGCACTCTCAAGTTACAACCTTCGGACAACTGTTACTTCAACTCAACAGTGTCGTTCCTGTTTCCATGGTAAAGCAGCTGTCCGTCGTCGAGGAACGTACGTAGCTTCTTGCAGTACTCAAATGACACCTACGATGATGCACACACCTCAATGTGTGCAAGGAGTGTTTATGTTTCCTTGACTTGAAATTCAATGCATCATTGAAGCATATACTTCCTTGTAGGTGAGGTGTCGATGACTTACCTACTTTGTAGCCAAAGAATACATGCCTGTACGTTTATCCTGGGACGATTGCAACCTCCTCGTTCATATAAGTGCTCAAAAGAAATACATTGTGTTGATGCTTGGCCGCCATATTTTGCATTGTGCGAAGAAAACATTATTTGTACAGCCAATCCTCTCCCCCCCATAAGTTTGGGATAACGCTACACCCAGAACTCTCTTCCCTTCTCAGAGAGCGTGTTTTATCCCCAAGCAAACCCTGCGGGGGTTTGGCTTGGTGCCTTGGTCCTACTACTGTCTTCAACGTTTTCAACTGTCTTTGAAATGCAACTGAAATGACATGTAAACTGACTTGATATTGCTGTTGCTGTATCATATGCTGCTGCAAATATCGTAGCATTCTTGTGTTGTCCTACAAAGGCATGCTCATCCGCAAAACTATGCTTTGTATTCCTTGACGGGATCCACAATGATGTGAGAGTGCATAACTCTTCATTGCGAGTTGCTTTTGTGTCAAACATTGACAATATCTTTACCAATGAAGTTGTAAGTTCGTGTCGCAAGCGTCTTTACCTTTTCCATGTCACCTGGATCCATGCCCACAATGCCTGTAGCGTTTCATACAGGTTGTGATGTTGATGACACTTAGGATGGTCGTCCTTTTAGGACCCATATCTTGAATATCCTGTTAGGACAATCATGTGCTTGGATGAATCAAAATATAATTTGCAACCTGTAAGCGTGACTTGACCACCAACACGTCGGCTGTTGCCCGTCCTTGTTCAGTCCTCACAAGATTGGTTGTACGATGTGATTGTACATTGTGAAACGAATTGGTATTGACCATATTCGTTGTTTTGTTCTTGGAATCTTGCCAAGCTCTGATATTTTCTTTTCCAATTCTTCACGTTTGGGGGTGGTGCGCGTTTGGGGATGGTGTGTTTTCTGTACGTCATCATGGATTTGTGCGCGTAAGGCGTTTGTTCTGCACATGAGATAGAAATTTCATAACGTGCGATTGCTTACCGCAATGTTGTCGAACCGTTGTGTCAATGTCTTGACGTATTCCCTTGTGTAAAAAATGTGATGTGATCTTCGTTGCAACAAACAGCTGCTGCCTCCGTTGCTTGACGCTTCTTGGGACTTCTTGAGACAAAGCAGCGTGGACGGCATCCACTATTTGGTGTTTTGTGTTTTTCCAACATTATCTTTACCCAGCCCACGCCAGCTGGAGTGATTTGTTGTGCAACGGCTTGATTCTCCAGATGTGTTGAGAAACAATCCCAGCATGGTAGGTATCTGTCTCCGCCGATAACTTGTCACAGCCTAAAGTGGCTGGCGGACCATTCTCTTTACCATTTTCTTAAACAACCACCATGATCCCTGGTATTTCCAACATGATGGTGTATGTACTTTTGTTGGAAATTCTCATTCGTAAACAAGGTAAACCCCTCTAAACTGCTTCAAGCTTGAGTGCAATGCAGACCTGCAAATGGACGTTGCCCATACCCTGACTGCCATGGGGATAAACCATGTGTGCGAATACGATGACGAAGAGTTTGCAATCGACATCGCACTTCCTGTGCACCGTGTTGCAATAGAGGTGGATGGGCCCATCCACTACACTGTGAACACCCTTCGGCCCATGGGAGCGACTCTGCTAAAGAGACGACTGCTCGCTCGGCTAGGCTGGAAGGTGCAAGCATGATGGAGATATCATTCTGTGCTTGGAATGTGTTTGGGATTCTGTTGAAGGTGGAGGTAGGGGTTTGATGCAGCATTTGTGTGATTACTTTTTCGGGGTCACTGGAACTGGCAGAATTCCGGTTGATCATCTTGAGCATGGTTGTTTAACGACGTTGGCTTTGTATTCTAGATTGCGAAGAACAGTGTGTTATTTACTCCGGGGATGATTTTTGCAATACTTTTGGGTGGAGAATTTGCCTTGAAGTACAAGGTACACATGTGTATAAGCCCATGCAGTTCGCATCTTGTTGTGATTCCCTTGCGCAAATATCCGTCAACTATTGTGCATCCATTGCTTTGATGGATAAATTGTGATTTCTCTTTCTATTATTGCCAGCCAGCTTATGGCAGCCTTCATGGTTTGATTTGTGCTGCTAACATTGAGCAAGGGTCCCTGCTGTACTGCATTCGATGTGTACACAGTCATCTGGAAACGACGGTTCAAGGTGTATGCAAGGCGACTTCTACGGCATCAGAGCAAAGAGCTTTGTTTGCTAGAAATGATGTTATGAACTTTGAACAGCAAGAAATGTATGCATTGACACTTCTATCGCAACACCTCTTTTCAAAATTCTCACAAAGTTGATTGACTGAGAAAGTGATTTACCACCTTCAATAGATTTTGTTTCGGGGTTGACTTTAGGATGAAGTTACGCGCAGTCCACATAGAATAGTCTGTTCAATCTCAAATGGAGGGAAGAACCGAGTTTTTTGGTTCCAGTTTGCTTATCTGGGAATTGGAATTGGGCGCACGCAGGTGCTTTCAGTGCCATACTTTGAGTACACCACGTTTGGAACATTTGAACACAAGGTCAGACTGCTGGAGACGCGGCTGCTTCCCTTGCTGGAGAGTACCAGAACTCAGGTGGGTCAGCTCTTGTTTGGAAATGTTTTATCGAATCTAAGACTGTATTTACATTCACAACGCATGCCCTCTGATGTTTCATGGATGACAGATGGATCACGTTGTATGAAGAACAAAGGAAAAAGCATATGAAGTCAGGATGTTCTCTGAAGTGTACTTTTGGGATGAGATGTGCATGTATCTCAATGCTTCCTTCACAAGGGATGGGATATTCACTAAGAAACTTCGAGGGGGCACCGATCTTAACCAATCCTTGCTTGTGAACTGTCATGTTCCATTCTCCTGAAATTATACATTGGAGACCTGGAACTTTTTGTTATCAAATGCCTTGGGATTTTGAATGATGATTTGTACCACAGAAAGATTTGGCAAGATGATGCAACCATGTATGAGTGAAAACTGCATCAGAAGTTTTTGCTTCAGGACACCAATTTGAAAGGAAAGTGAGGGATTACAGCGATTACTGTGGCATGCATCAAAGTGTCCCTGAGCGGCCCTAGGCATTTTATCCATATCCCACAAAATATTCTTCTATCTCAATGTACCTTTTTCCCTATTTCGTAATGATGTGTTGTTGTTGAATTCAGTTTTGAGCTTCGTTCTTGTAGCAATATCAGCTTGATTTGCGCAGCGTCCTGCTCATGCATTACCTGAGTATTCAATAAGTATACATTTTCCATACTACCATAGTCACCTCTGTCATTAGGGGCAATCATTGGTGGATGATCAAGGGAAAACCCCAACAGTATCGAATTTTGAACAATGATGAGTTTTGTGAACAGATGCGCTGTAAGATGGATATTCTGCTCGAAATTGAGTGATGTTGTGTGTCATTCATTTGCAATGCCCATTACAGGAGAAGCATCAACCATTGTGTGTCAGCAAGGTGCGAGCCGAGGTCGGTACTCAAGAGGGCACGACGGTCTGTGACACATTAAGGGGGACTGATCCAAGTGCTAGCACCTGCAAGGAAGCTGCGGTTAGAAAATCCTCCAATGAAACAAGGCTCAATGAAATCCATGCGGATCCGGCCATGTTAGAATCTATGCGAAATGTACAGGTTGTGCAGCGCAAGCTGCAGGGTCCCGGGGGGTTTGTAGGAGCAAGACAGAAATGCAGCTCAGGTGAACGAAAGCAACGGTTATTGCAGGTACCTAAGAAGTCACAACATATGCTTGTTCCTCGTTTCTCTCAAGCATGACCGCATGTTGCTCATGTGTTTGCGTTGCCAGTTCACCTTTTGGGTAGAAGTGAGCGTATTGGTGTTTGGCAATTGTTTGATTTAGTTTTGTCTTGTGTTTGTCATTTTTTTTTGCAGGCCGCAGTGAACAAGTCGCTGCGACAACAAGCTGCCGATTCTGCGGGCGAATAGGACTCTGAAATCATTTCAGAATCAAGACAGGAATCCAAGATTCTTCAACGTTCACTTAGTTTCGTACAAAACTAGGATTCATGTTGCAGCAGAGTGCAGGACTCTGTTTTGCCGCAATTTGTACTTGGCACTGCAAGCAGGATTTGTCGCTTCCAGCAAACAAAATCCTATTGTGTTCACCAGTCCAGCTGGAACGCGAGAAAGAGATATTGCAAACTTGATCACAACCTGCTGGGTTGCTGTGATACAGGACTATGTTGTTCATCCGTTCGATGACTTGGTCTCTCAGTACCCCACGCCATCAATGATTGACAATATTCGTGATCTGATTGATGTATGACTTTGCTGATTTCCAGCGCTCAACGAGGTATTTGCTGGTGTGTTTTCGCTGCTTGCATATGGTGGAGTTGGGGCGCAAGTATGTAGTTTGCGCCTAAAATATGGTATCCTGAAGGTAAGCGTGTACTTGCAAAATCTCGCCATGTGCAACAAGGAGGTGAATTGAGTGCAGTACAGCAATTCTAACCGATCAGACCATGGTGAGTAAGTGATTTTATCCACATGAAGGACTGCACGAAATTTTCACAACACGCTAGCGAATCCATTGACTTGTTCAGCTAATACTGGAAAATTTATGGTAAACCATACCAATAGGGTATCAGAATAACCGCAGGGGTGTGCTAGCACATACTTCAAGTGCATGAAAAGTCCGTCTTGACACCGTTTACGTTGGCGGCTATTTAGTTTCGCGACTGTTTAGTTCCTCGTCGATCCACCTTATCTGATCAATTCATACACTATTCCCTTCATGTCCATCGAACTGTGTGAAGTGACTAGCAGATATCACTACCTAGTAAGATCACACACCCCTAAGTAGCGGAGTCACATTTCTACGGTGATTGTTCCGATATTTCCCAGCACGATGTCTAGGAGCAGCATTCCTGTAAAGGCCTTCTGTTTCCCCTTGTCCAAAGCTTTGGTCACAACATCTGCAATGTTGTGTTCTGTGCTGACGTATATCGGCTTGATCATTCCTTTATTGATTCAGTGCTTTATCACATGATAACGAAGGTCGACCATCTTTGATTGTTTGGTGATCACCATGTTGTTGGCTATGAACATGGCTAACTGTATGTCCACACGAATATCCAATAGAAGGACGACCTGCACAAGTTCCCTCGTGGAGTGATACCCCCCAAACGTTCCTTGCTAGCGTCCGAATTAGAGATATATTCAGCCTCTGTGAAGGAAGCAGCAAAAACTGGCTGTTTATAGGCAAACCAAGCCACCAGGTCACCATTCAAGTATACAACATCGCCAGAGTACGATTTTCTATCCGAAGATCTCATTGACCAGTCGAAGTTATAGCATATTGAAATACCGATGCGATCGCGAGGGATGGAATCGTCCGAGAGCCCAGCCCCTAAATACCAGTCTCCGATCTCCCACGGTATTCCGGTGCTTGAATATCCTCAGAGCGACCAAGAATGATCCCTCGAATAGCATGAGAAAAATTGCGTGAAGCATACGTCTGGTTGCGCCAACTCAGGGTGTGCATGTCGTGGTATCTAAAGAGGCGAGCCCACCAACTGCCTTATCGGAATGCACGTTTGCGGAGGATTGAGTGATTTCTGAATGTCCGTATGGGTAGGCATAGGCGTGAGCACCAGCTTGCAGTTAGTAACCTCATAAGTAAGTGCTAGCTGTGCGATTTGGCGCTCTGGATCCAATAAAATCGCTTAACTATGTTGATTTCTGTAGATTGACTCGTTGGAAACATTGGGCGGCCAAAAATGGCATTCTACTTGGAATGACCATGGCCTGACCATCTTTGTTATTCACAAATGTTGACATGTTGTAGACCACGTAGCGCAGCAGGAATGGTAGCGGTTTGACAATTAGATTTGCTGGCCAACTTTTGGTGACGTACAAAACCTGCGCATGAAAATGCATGCACCCACAAATAACAAGAAACAAAAACCGTGAACTAAACCACACATGTCCAAGTCGCATCACGACAACGTGCAGATGCAGTTCTGCAGACGCCTGTTATCGTGCGCTGTACAAATGCGCAATCCTTATGCCTGTCGTTGACATTTCCAAGATCAAGGTCGACTGCGCTCTATACAAATACAAACGGGTCCCGTCCGCCACACGCGTTCAAATATCCTCGCGGATGGGGTTTCTTGAACAATCATCTCCTCCACGCTCGTGATGTCTTCTTCTTAATCTTTCGGTTGTTGTTGTTGCTGATGTTCTTGAACATCAGATCTGGATGCCGACGGTCGCTACTGATATCAAGTACATCTAGCATCTAGTCTACGCGAGAGCGCAAACTTGATGTTAGATGCACTGACGGGAAAACGTCATGTTCCATTAGATCAATTGATCGTGCAAAACCTTTCGTTATGGTCGTGTGTGTGTGCGAGTCATCACAACCACCACGCAACAGCGAAAAGATAGTTGAAGCGACAAAAGACTCAACTCTTACTTGCGAGTTGTCAAATAGCGCAGTACACGGTATAAATATTGGATAGTGATGCTACAGAGCTGTTGGCTGCAAGTTCGACCACTGACACAGACATGGAGTACAATAAACCAAACCACCAAATAATCAACCAGCATTGTAAATGTCTGAAAATACAAAGTAAGCTGTCATCAGTCATGTATCGGATTTTCATCGATTGACAAATCATCATACATGATGTCCACGAATCATAAGCTGTATTTGATCAAATGAGCATCGGCTTCATGGTCCCCCATGATTCCCCCGATTGCACGTTCACTACGAGCGGCACAACCAAGTCCTGAATCCCTGCCATGATACTCTTCGTCTTCTGCGCCACTTCAGCAGCCTCCTCGCAAGGACACTCTATGAGCAGTTCGTCGTGGATTTGTGCGACTAGCCGGACACGATCCGAGGCAAGTACTTCACACCACTTGAGCATGGCTAACTTGATAAGGTCAGCAGCGCTTCCCTGTATCACTGTGTTTACAGCCTGTCTCTCCGCCTGCACGCATTCAAGTTTTATTCTTGCCCTCAAGGGGATGTCTGGGCAGTTACAATTGTACATGTATGTAATGTAGTTTACCAACCATTGCAGTGTACAATTCAACAGGTCCCAGTTGCTGAAATTTCTTGCATACAGTGGAACGTCGCCAAAAAAAAGCCACTGTACTATTGAACCAAAGGCACTCCTAACAATCCTAAATGAAAAAAATTTTGCTTGCAAAAGCACATCCATCACTTTCGACAACAATACCCAAATTCAGTCGCTGAATGCATGACGGTACAATTTACATGTTTCATGTGGAAACATGCTCGATCTACACAGTGTTGTAGGCATGTGGGCGGTCCCATAAAATGCCGAAGTTCAATTCCATCATCGATATATGTCACCTCACTACGAAGTCGAGCGTCGGTGGAGCGGATATTCGGCAAAGGCCTGAGCCGGCCGCTAACGCTAGCAGTATTTTGTTGCATGTATGCTCGCTCTTTGGTTTCCTGCATCCATTGCAAACAGTTACATGAAGCGCCATAGAAAAAAATTTCGAAAACGTCATCTGTGTGGGCTCAATTTGTGATACTGAAAGCACACGCATTTTCAAGATGATGCTCACAAAGCCTGCCCACATGCACATATATAGCTTACAATCCAAATGCCAAAGCAGGAGACTATGATATCTATACTACCTACAGGTTTCACCCACCTAGACCTCAATAACACATTATTCGGTTGTCATCTCCAGAAGGTGTCCATGCAGATTTGATGTCCATGCAAATACTATACTTGCACTCTATCGCAAATTTACCATACCTTAATGAATGTCTGGATCCCAGGGAAGCGGCAGTACAATTTATGAATGAGATCCTTTGCGGCTGTTTGTGAGATGTTTAGCTTTGAAGCCAGGCCCTGGATGCCTTGACCATAAATGATTCCTGCCCCTCAAACACATGATACCCCTTATACCAAGTGCTGACCGATATTCTCACGCCCACTATCGGTTGGATCTGCACGTTGAGTATCTGCTTTACAGTCTTACATGGTTTGCAATTGCTGGGTTGTTTCAGTGCAGCAATATGGGCGCGACAAAACTTAGAAATACCTGAATACTTCAAAGACCCTGATTTGACTCGACAAAGCCATTGGAATCAACTGATGAAAATTTGGCACCACATTGCAAATCAGATAACACACACATACAAATATATGTGATATTAGATCCTTTAGGGCGCATCCCTCTGGATCTTCATTTGTACCTGCAGATATGCGGTAGGCTTGGTGAAATGTTCTTTGGACTAATATTGCTAGGTTGTGGAAAACTATTGCGTGATTACTTGATGTGGCTTCCTGACCACCTGGTAAGGGTCATATCCCAGTATATATATGGTAGTGGATGACAGTGTCCCTGCGGACGCTTTGGTTTTGATCCTTTTTGGCGCATCTTCCAGGATCTATGTGTTGCAACTGCAGGTATGTGGTAGGGGTCATATTCCACGATGTGTATTTTGTATATTGTAATGGGATATGACCCGTACCAGCTGGGCGGGAAGCCAAATCAACCAATCACGTAATAGAATTCTTTAACCTGGCAATATCACTCCAAGGAACAGTGCACCAAGTCTACCACACATCTACATATGCAACATACATATCCTGGCAGATGCGCCCTAAAGGATCAACACCAAGCCCCCCCAGGAACACTGTCATACAACTCCGAGCGTATGACCCATGCTTCTGTTGCCAAGTGATCACTCCGGGATCGAATGTAAGCTCAGATTGCTGGTGATGCCTTTGTGGGTGTGTATCCAAGACACATTGCATGAATACTACACACACAATGTGATGACTATAAGTCGAGAAAGCAACTTATAAATACTTGACCCAACCCATCAGCGTGTGCGCCTAAACTTGTTTCAACTGTACTGTAAAGCTCAATCTCCTCAATAGTGCATTTCTTAAGTCATGCCAAAATGTGCCTAGCAAAAGTATCAGGCCTAGTTTTTGACTGGGCTCACACTCATACATACATACATATACATACATATACATACATATACATACATATACATACATATACATACATACATATAAATACATACATACATATACATACATACATATACACACATACATATACATATACATTCGAACCCGGACCT
>NHOP01001783.1:0-10074 GCA_018697155.1 Pyramimonas parkeae | reverse complement strand
CTCACCATCTGCATCCAGACAGTGCTGACTCGTGAAAATCCATATGAAACAAACTCCTAGTCTGTATCATGTACAGTCAGTTGCCGGCGAGTCATGTATTCATGAGTAGCATCACCATCCTTGTTTATTCTCCGGGCTCCGTGCAATCTCAAGGGACTGCCAGCAGCAAGTGCTTGCATATCTGTCCTGCTCTTGACATGATATTCACCGTATTGCAAATACATAATATCGGTTTCTAATTGTGCACATTGCTCCTTGTGTGTCAGTCACGTGTGCAAGTCCGATGGCTTGAATATCCTTTGAGCTATTTGTACGCTCTTCGCGCTATTCTACAAGTGCACTTATCGCCACACTGATAGTGCCACACCGGGAACTTTAATTCCGTGTTCAGTTAATGCGCCTTTTCGGAGCCAAGGGTAATGATCCATCACGTTTAATGATACACGTGTCCTGATTGGCATGTGCTCACAGCTGTTCGGCACTTTCTCAAGTACCGCAAATATTGCATCAGCATCGTCCTACTGTGGGCCTCGGTCTACAGCTTGATTCCATCCAATCAACATGCCCACCAAAATGCGCGGCGTTAAGCGATTTCGGCTCTGGTTCGTGATGTTGAAATGTTGCGGGGTTGCCTTGGTGCAGGCCTTGAAGGGACTAGTGATGCGTTTTGCGAGATGCTCCAGTACCGCAGCATTGCAGGTGGTGGATGTACTGCTGTGCTGTGCCTCCAAGGTGAGATGTTCAATAAACTTTTCAATCAGCCAAAGTATAAGGCGCCTGAATCGGCAACTGGGTCAGGAATTCTCTGTACCGCCAGTCGCAAAAGTCCCTGGTGAAGGCGTCAAGTTGACGATAAACGCCGGACGAGACAAGCTTCAAACACTAGTGAAGGAATGCACGTCCAAATGAGCAACTTTCCGACTCTCCATGAAAGTAGGGAGAGCTGATATTTGTTGGTTCCCCAATGACCAAGTGTGTGCCTTACATTGTTTGGGGCAGAATGTAATACCATGTGATGCTGCGTTTGAACTTGTTGGCGATGTTCAGCAGTGCTATGGGAGGTCATTGAGGGTCGACAGAACAATGGTTATGGTTCCAACCCTGAAGGCTACACAAGTTTGACGATGATGAAGGTGGCTTCTTTGCGCTGTTTGCGCCATGATTTCAATGCATGATTTCAGCTATCAACAAGCATTTCGACGCAAGTTTACTTGGCTCGACATTGGTTTGTTTTTATAGAGAGGATACTTAACTCAACTCGCACAACCGACTTGCTAGATGACAGAATAATGTTCCCAAGGATGGTATGACCGGGTTGTGTCTGGGCGTCCACGGTCAAGACGCGTATCGTAACTTGTTCAGCAATCCGTCCTCGATGAGCGAGCGGCTATCGCTCAGCTTGTGCATGTCACGTCAGCGTGCTGGGTTGTTGCCTGACTTGCAGCGCCACCTTCCCGGGGTGAACAACCACGTCCCTCTCTTGGCGATGGTGGCTGCCTCCATGCACCAACGCCCTGCCCAGCAAGCCTTCTCCGCACCCTCAGGTGTTTAAGGCACTTCTATATACACTTCGCACGCAGACTGGTCCACATTTCTGAAGCTGGCTGCAGGCTACCTAACAGCAATTCGGTACCCTGTATCATCCGTTCTCGCTATATGGAAGATGTCCTGGTTTTGTTGTAAGTGCATGGCTGATTGCACGAGTTGAGTTTCGATAAAAATCTCACGACGCTGCATCGTTTGTTCTCCTGCTTCCTTGACATTCTATCCCGGCCATTGGTAAAAGTGATATCCCACAAAGCATATCGATTTATTATTTTTCGTTTCGTTTGTTTTTGTTTGTTTCGTGTCTCTTCGCACCCTGCGCGCAGATTCTTGCGTGCAAAATTACAAAATATTGACTTCTGCAATTCGGTTTGCTCGCAAATTCAAACCAATCCGTATGCATGTGAATATAGATATAACGAGTGAGTGAAAGAGAGAGAGAAAGCAATCAACCTTACCGAATAGCAGAGAAGCTAAGTCGGCTGATTCGCAGGCAGTATCCTACCAATTCACAAGGCAAGCTTGAACACCCATGTTGACAAGCACATCAGTGACCGCTGTGTATGCCATGTCTATTCATATTTCTCCCTGCATGTTCTCTGTATAGAACAGTTCTAGCTCATCAACCTTCAGCGTATTGGATACAAACAGCAATTTCGACATCGCTGAAAAGGTGGTATCCGCAAAACGAGAAACAGGAAATCCCATGAAGCCCCAATGCCATTGAGCGTCCGGATGGTCGTCAGTACGTGCACGCATACTCCACTCAAAGTTCAATACTCGGGGGGAAGCAGGTTCTGGTAGCACGGCAAGCGCAAAAACGGGCTCCGGCGACTGCTTTGCGTCCAGCATGCTGCGGGACAACCGCAAACGCGCGCGCGTGGACGGGGAGGGAGGCGGTGTGCGCGATGGAGACGAGGTACCCCGCCCACCAAGCCTCCCGGGAGGTGGTAGTGGCAACTCGGAGCTGCTGTTGGGAGTGCCAGAAGGGCATGCCATTTCGGACAGTGTGCGCATGGAGATTGCAAGCTTGGTGCGCAGCTGCTTACGCGCCGCTGGTCGAGGTGAGAGGGCTTATCAGGAGGGAACGCAGTCTGGAGGGTCTGGTTGGGAGTCCCGACATAAGAGCAAGAAATTATACAATTGTTGAGCCACCAGTTCTTAAGGTGATTGGAAAGGCGGTTGGTATGATCACTCGCTAATCGAAGATGACCCGCCAGCCAGCATGGTTTTTAATTGTGAAATCATCAGCCGAGGCAGAGAACTACCCATGTCAGGGCTTGAACTCGGGACCTCCCGTGTAGGAAGCCATTGCCCTACCAACTAGGCCATCTGATATGGTTTTGGCAAGAAGATTGGTACAATGGTGAACCTTGTGTATGTCGGGTCGGTGAGGCTGTTTGGTTGAGGTAGAAAGAGGATTTTCTGGGCAGGGCGTAAGCTTGGACTCAGCCACACAGGTCGAATCTACAGGGGCTCGGCTACAACAGTTTTATCAAATGCATATGTATTGAAAGTAACCAACAGCTGACTGGAAGATGTGGAATGCTCATGCAATGCAAGCCTACAATATGTGCTGTACAATGCAGGCTCTGAGATATGTACCCGCGCCCGTCGACGTCAGTACTGTGGAGTACCTGCCTTTCTTCCCAGAGGCATTGATGCGCCGCATGAAGGCAGTTTGCTGGAGTTGATCCTTCGTCAGTCGAGTCACTTAATTAGTGGAACTGATAGAGAAGGCGGTTGTTTGTTCAGGACCAAATGCTTGGCTTACTTGCTGTTCGAATATGCAGGCCAACTTTTTTTTTCCGGCCCATGGCAACCTGCGATGACCACCCAAGAGTACACATGGAGTCGTATTGGAACTGCAGTCTCGAATACCAGTCCACATAGCGCTTTGATCCGAGAACAAACCCTGTAAGCAAGCCAATAGTCTGGATGGTACAAAACTGCTGGGCCACCGCTGAGAATTTTGCATGTTGAGTGGCTTGTCCGTATCGTGCTTCGTATCGGTACATGACATACTTCGTATTCTGAGCATATGGGCGCAAGCCAGGCAAATAGTTGTAACAAGATTCCAATTTTCTCATACGGAAGTTCTATGTACAATCTTCCCGTTTACTCGAGAATACATGTGTATATTGCATAGTGTGTACGCGTCCTTGCCACCGGATGTATGGCTGGACTGCTCTGCTATGGCAAGCATCGAGCAGAGGACGAATAGGAACAAATTTTTGGAACATGCACGCATCCAACGGTCTACATCGTTGTTTCGGCTTGCATCTCTGGGCACAAGCAAGTGTCTGCAAGAACTTGGAGTGGGTATGGGACCCTCCAAGTGCGTGAGAAGGTGCACATATGGCTGGAGGCACTGCATACAGTGCGCCAACACCACCAAAAAGTTCCTTTGTGATTATCAAAAACCTACCAAGGAGTGGGCGATTTAGCTCATCAATGCATGACTTGTTGCAGATTTCATTGACGCGAGAGCGGGCCAGTGAACAACTACGCAGACAACCCTTGCTCTTGGCTCACGTTTTGTGTGTCCTGCTTTCGAGCTCCTGCGTTGGCTGGTCCCACGTGTTTTGATAAACACGGAGCGGATGTGCTTTTTGGCACACGTTCCGGTGCGTGTTGTGCGAATGCGTGGCAACGGACAAGGACAGACTGCAAGCCATGCACGGATGTTGTTGTTTGGAATGCTAAGACTGAAATGAACCGCAGGTGATGCTGGATCGGAAGAGGGGCCTTCGGACGGTGCAGAACCAGACTGGGCAGAGCAGCTTGCGGAACAGCTGCAGGGGCAGGTGAGGGTGTTTCAGGAGCAATACTTATTTGTGCATGCGGATGCTGACTGCAACCTTGTATGTTCCTTCAAGAATTCATGCTCTTTGTTCAACTATGAACGTCCCCGTTTGGAGATGTCTGTACCCAAATAGGATTGTTTTTAGTGCCGTGTGGTCGTGGACTAATCTGGCTTTGGCAGCAGGCCCAATGGACACGGTTCATGTCCCTGTTCAGTTTTGTGCATCAGAGGAATGGTGTGGAGCATATGTAGAGAAAAGGCAACTGCTGTGATTGCGAGAGAGGAGACTGAGGATTGAACTCTGCGTGAGAATTAGAGGCGAGGGCGTGTTTGATGAGATGTTTATTTGCAAGTAGGCAGAAGTCGTGCCAAGCTTACGGGCGGTGAATATCATCACTCGCTGGTCAAAGGTGACCCACCAGCCAGCATGGCCTTTGATGACTCATTGGCTTAGGTGAAATCCCATCACACATGGGATGTACCTTCCACAAATATTAGCTTCTAGGACTTTAGCTGCCTGTTTGGGTGAGGCGTAGATCCCATGAGTCATTCGTCCATTTGTATTGCCGAGACATGCCTGATCCACAACCAAACCAATTAAATTTGCACGCTTTTTGTTCGAGGGTGCTGCCGTTTACACAACTAACCAAACTTAGCTGGCATTTGTGAACAAATTTGAGACTGTTACTTCACTAAGGCCCGCCGCAGAAGGATGCTAGCATCTTTCGATATTTCGACCATGCTTCTGCTACACTGTTTTCACATCTTGTGCCGCGCGTTAACATGCGCACAATCGATTGGTTTTTGCAATGTGAATGTATAATCTGCTTCGAATTTGCGGAACAGAGGCGGCCAAGATGATGGCGGATAGCGGCACTATTGCACTTTTGCTATACAATAAAGCTTGACATGGAGGTGGTATATACACAGGGACATTACCCTTATACAGAAGGTGGAGAGCCATGTCAACTGAATCGCGCTCTTAGCTATATCGGTGTACTGGAGAACAATCAAAAATCGTGTATCAGGTCCAAAAACATGTTGTAGGATCCAAGGAGCATCTATCATCATCCCCATCAGGGTAGCCTGCCAATATGTGTAAATCCATACAACACTTACAAGAAATAATGAGACCAGTTATGTAGATGATGATGAAAAAATGGAGATTTGATTAATCGACTGATTGATTATATCGAAATAAGATGAGACAAAAAAACATTTTTTTTGCGGGCATACGCTCTGCAAGATGATTATTGTTCATTTGGTTGGTGCAGGTTCAAGCTGCCATTGGATGCGCACTGCCAACCCGTGCACAGTACAAGGAGGTGAGAGCTCCTCCCCTTGTTTGTGGAGTTGAGCACATGCCTGTTGAGATTTCTTTGCAACATTCAGAAAACTACACATCTTCAACCTTTACGCTGCGATTGATAGACTTGTGGCCCTTTGCTCAGGGATATTTGAACATAAAGTTTCATTGTTCTACACTTTTTTGTTCATATCCTGCACCCATACTGATGCTTCGAGCAAAGAGCCACCACGCAAAAAACAAACCAGTCAGACTATCGGCAATCACGTTTGCAGTGGATATGGCCGTACCGGACAACTTGTAATGAGCTCTCAGCTACAGGCAAAACATAGATATTTTGCCCACATGGGATGTACCATATGCCAGTTGGTTGCCCCTCTAAACAAAAGGAACATGACACTTACCTACTGGACTGGAAGCCATATTAACTCTTAGCTACATGACAATTTCCACTACCATGCAAGGTAATCTTTGAAACCTGTGTGTCGGGTCAGAAACACACAACATGTGTTTCTGGGAGAAGTCGGTTTTCCCTTGTCGGAATAGCCTGCTCATCTTCACGCACACACACAGGTGGAATTAACGTGCCTGTGCACACTGCAGCACAGTCGCAGAGCAGGAACCCATGTCAGTTCAGGCATACATTGAGCTCCAACACTGTGCAAGTTGACAGTCCCAATTCAGAACCCGAAATGAATTCACACATGGAAACATGCTTCATTACATCATATGTTCGTTTCCAACAAACAAGGCAAGATTCAATCTTTAAGAATCTGGTGTAATCAATCATTAAACCTACCATCGCCAACTTACATAGAGCCCATGGGCAAACGAACCCTTGTGAGTTCAACTAATATTCAACAGCCACCCAGCACTCCGCAGGCGACTATCTTTCTATCGTACGCACAACCTGGTGCAGATCCCTCATTCTAGTCAATTTGCCCCTTCATTTGTATATGTGCATGTGGACATGCACTTTACCCAAAGCTCATTTTTGCATATTTGTGCATAGACATACATGTACAAATATGTACAGACATATATATATTTTGGTTTATTGTGATTTTCGTATTCACATATATCCATGTACGCAACTCGTCCCACGCGTGCTCGGGATCCCTAAATAGTAACTTTCCAGTTACCAGACTGCAACGTTGCCAACCAAAGCTGGCGGTGAGGGCGTTGCTGTGGTGCACATTTTGTGTTTGTATCGTGAACTGGCCTGCCTTTCTGCGTGTGGCGTATCAGGACGCGGGGCTGGGGTCTGGGCGCCTCAACTCCCGGCCGCGCCGACCTATCCTGCTCCACCACAGGGCAGCCATTGACGTGCTGGCAGTAAACCCTCTGGTGGTGGACTTGCTGCTTTTCATCCCGGAGGTGGCGCCCACCAAGGCGCGCGCGTGTGCCGGGTTGCTGCGTGTGCTCCTTGCTGACACCATTGGCCGGTGCCACCTGCCGGGAGGTGGAGCAGCTGCCGGCACCCACAAGGCGCGTATTTCGGATGGTAGAGTTGGGAGCCCAACGGATTGCGCGAAGTTCACACGACGAGAGCGATTGTTGGAGTGGGTGTTGGCGTTGGTGGTTTGATTTGTTCCTAGGCGTAGCACTTCAAATTGTGAGATGACATGTTAGGTAGCCTGGGTACTTCTGCCTCCTTGGGTTTCTAAGTGAAGCAGTCCTTAGCCTCCATCCTCGATCCGTGTGCGTTGAGGCTTCTCGCTAATGCTCTACCAAGTGAGCCGTGCGCCGGCGTATGAATGCGATTATCCTTTTCGTAATGTTGTACCGAGAATATTGTTTCCACAGTCGATCGAGTGCAGCGGTATTGTCAAGGCGTGCGCCATTTTATTACTCTGGCATGCAGCTCGGGGAATACCAACAGTGAAATGGTATACAGTTGTGGTTTTGGTGTGCGCCACCAGTAGACGTGGAGGAGCACGTGTTCAGTGGGGGCAAGCTGTGCCAAGGGATTGCTTTTTTGAATGCACACTTGATGCTTTTCTGCCCCCCTCTAGGACGGTACATAGGAGCATTTTCTCGAACTTCACAAATTTGAAGTTCTTGACTCCCTCACGAATCTGCCAAGATCATAGGTGCTGGGCTTGTTTTTCATCTGAGGAGATATTTCAAATTGGCCATCGAGGGATCCTTCCTGTGACAATTTAAAACTCCTCAAATATTGAAATTGTATGCTAGTATTGGTGTGAAACACGTTCTGAAATTTGCCTGATGTTCTTGGGACTGAAGGCAGATTTTTTGTAGCGGTCCCTGTTTGCACTTGAAGATTCGCTCGGCAAGAAAGTGCAGTAAAATCAAGTCTGCAAGGACTAGTGAAACAAGTGCCTGCCGACGTCCACAACTTTTCAGCACCTAACTGTTCATCATCCCCGTTTGCTGTTGCAACAACATTGTCACGTAGCCCTCGGTTCCGCAAAATTCGAATGTGCTGAACAACTAGGAGGTGCGCTCTGCGTTCTACTCGTCCCGAAAGGGAGGACTCGACATCATCATATTGACATCAACTAATCTGTCATGTCCGACTGTAACAACAGGTGCCATCATTGGGACTGGGGATGGGCCATGAGCAAAGTCTGCAGAGCGAGTGCTCGGCTCTGGTTCGTGTTCTACATCGAGCAGGTTGGGTGGCAGATACACTTGCTGCGTCAGCAGAGGTATGCCCAGCTCTTGATATGAGCCGTTGAATAGTATATCAACCTTATGGAACTTTGTTTTCGCGATTCAAAATTCAGCAGTCAGTTCAACCGTGAAGAGCCGCACGTATACAGGCTAGAATTCAGCAGGCCTGTTTGTACCTCAATCCGTGATGCGTGGGACTATGCATTGAGGGGTTGATTCCTGTTGAAAGGTGACAGGCACCCAGTCCTTTCGGAGGTCATTGGTTATATCTCCATGGAGTTTGCGCTCTGTGCTACAACCATTTATGTCTTGTCTTTCGGATGATTTCAAAGGAAACAATTTTTAGGACCTGAAGCCTACATAATCGGTTCATATCATGATTTTGAGCAGAAACACCATTCCGTAGCATCAACATAGAGTCGTCAGAATAGTAGCATCAAAACATGGTCACCATTGATCAGATACAGACGATGAATTCCTGCATCACGGCAGATGGTCCAGTTGGTATGTCGTCGGCGTGATATGTCTGGTGCACAAGTTTGAGCCTGGACCCAGTTAGGTATCACCTCAGTCGATAATTCATCAAAAGGACAAGCTGGCTTGGCATTTCATCTTCAATTAGCTAGTCAACATACCAATCCCCTAAGCAATCACCAGGATACAAATGGTTCAAAGTATATATGTTTATATATGGGGACATGACCCTTACCACAAGGGCTGGGAGCCATGTCAACTGAATCGCGCGCTAAGTTTTATTGTTGCACAAGCTCACCTTTGAAATCCGCGTATCGTATCAACAAACAGATTGCGTGGTCCAAGGAGAACGTATCTCACCATCCACATCAAGACAATCTGATGACCCGTGAACCTCCATAGGAAACAAACTCCTAGTCTGTGTCATATGCAGTTGGATGCCGGCGTGTGAGCTCTGCTTGTTGACGCGTCTGTGAGGATATTTTTCGCGACAGCTATCGAGCATGTCGGCCCCAGCGCTTGGATGGAAAAATCATAGTTCACACTTCAGTGAACGCACATGAAGACATTAACCCAAAAATGAAAACATTCTTGTGTAATACATGACACAAGCTCACAATGTTACCTCCTTGCTACAATGTGTCCCACCTGGGTATTTTCCCACAGACGCGTGTTGTCAGTGACTGGCCCAACATTGAAATCCAAGATTATAGCACAGATCTTGCCACGTGACGCTACAGGAATGTGCTGAATTCATTCACTGAGATAAGCTTCGATCATCATGAGTCAAGCCATGCAGTCAAGAAACATAGTACCATTGCCATGTCACATACTGCCAAATTACAGCTTGCCATAATGAGCTCAAGTCACACTCAAAGAGCTCTCAATCGAGAAAAACTATTTGTATACATGTATATACTTTGAACCATTTGTATACATCACACGTTGAATTGTGGGACAAGTCCCCTTGGAGTTACATATATATTTCCAAGGGGACTTGTCGCACAATACAAGGCGTGATGGTGAGCATGAGTAAGCACTCCGTGTGTGGTATCATATACATCACGTCCATGTTGACATGGTGGCATGTAGACATGGTGGGCGGAGGTACCAAGGTTCTGTGTGATCGATATCCTCCGACCCGTCATCCTTTTAGTGTCTCTGAATACGAAGCAATCTTCCTTGAGAAAGAGAATACAGAAGTGTCAAGATTATGCTGTAAGAGCATAATAGTAGCACTACCGACCTTGCGACGAACACAGCACTGATATGCCAATTTCTGTTGTTTTCTTGTCAGATCTGCACA
>NHOP01001782.1:0-10076 GCA_018697155.1 Pyramimonas parkeae | reverse complement strand
TTTTGTTTTTAGGGCAGCACAAATTGATGCGTTTTTAAACAGCTCCAATCAAGAAAATAGAGCTGTGCTAGCTGTAGCACAATAAGTCGAACCTATCGAAAGCCAGCTTGGTTGTGCTACAAGCTTTAAACGAGTTGGACGCGCAGAGAATGTACCCGGCAGGTAAATCAATCATTAGCTGTGCCTTGTGCTGGAAAAACGCTCTAGCAGCCCCACGAAGAAAATACATGTTCGCCGATTGTGCGATGTATGCTGCCTGCCTTTAGCTAATTCAACAGTGAGGAAAAGGGTACGATTAAGACCAAGCACTATCACGCTTCTGAAGCTGCGGAGACGGAACAAAGGTTCAATCAGATTGATCAAAAAGCACGCTCAAGGGTAAAAGGCAGATCTCGCTGCCTTTACCAAAGGCAGGCTGATCCCGACATTCAATACTTTCACTGTGAGGATGCCTGCCTACTGGAGTCAAGGCGAGGAAGTGAATCAATATCCATGGAGGTGGACAAAGCGAGAACATATTGCGAGACAATGCGTTGTAGTTTCATGCAACTTGGCAGGAAACAGCGACGTATGCATGCATACTCGATAAAGCATTGGGTCGCTTTGTTGGTGCGACGGCAGCTTGCGGCACAGGATGTTATTGGATCAAGCCCCAACATGAAGGTGGCTACTGCAGCCAAATGCATCGACAGCCACGCGGTCTGGAAGATACATGGTCGCGGAGCAGACAAGCATGCCATTTGCATAAAAATTCTTCATGTCATGTAAAGGTTCGAAAACAATTTTGACAGCCCACGTTGGGTGGCGTGGATTGCTAGGGCCGTCGGCTTGTTTCTGTGGAAACTGCTTTCAAGTGTAATGGTCGTTTGGTTTTTGCGAGTGATCTTACAAATTGCCTATACAAACTCCATGATAGGTACTGCCTCGGCCCATGATTTATCACAGGCCATCCTAGCTTTGCGAGTCATGTTTAATTAGGGAGTGATTATACCCATCGCCTGAACAAGCACCATGGTATTCTGGTAGTTAGGAGAAAGCGTATTATTCCCTGCTCCAGGGGTTGTACCCGTAATTGACGCGGCGGCGGAGCTGGCAGCCTCCGCCAGCGCTACTTCCTGAGCAGAAGTGCTGGATGCCGCTCCATGGATCTCGAGAATGCCTTCTAACATCACTTCCTTCAACTCCTCCCTGCGGAAGCTCTCCCCCAGCCCATAATGGATGATAAGAATAATGATAACAATGACAACAACAACAATGATAGTAGTAATAATACGAAAAACAATCATGATTATAGTAATGATAAAATTAACGACAATGAAAATCATAAACATGGTCATGATAATGGAAATAAAAGCAATGATAATTATAATCGGCGTTTTCTCACCTCCTGGTGTGTATATACATATGTCCTGCCTGTCGACAAGTAAGCGCAACGCCCGTGGTTGGGGTCAAACCCCGAACCAACCCCTGTATGCAGGAAGGTTCACTATCATCATTATTATCATCATCATTATTATTATTATCACTATTACTATTTGTGAGCCTCTGGCATACGCAGGTTGGTTCGGGGTTGTATCCACTCCCTATGCCAGGACTGGACCCCAGCCACGGGTGCTGCCTCTACCTATGAACAAGGGAGATCTAATTTTCACAACAGTGAAACTGCAGAACACGGAGGCAGCACAGCACAGACAGTACAAACAGGAGGGCGAAAAAATCAAAAGTCGCAGCAGAAGTCATTCACAATTTCGGGAACAACGCCTTATGATGTTCTTGCAAGGCATGCTGCTCTCGCTCGAAAAGAAAACAGATCATGTATCAACGACTTCCAAAATTTTGAACCTGACAAAGTCTTCGTTGTTTTAACCACAAAAGTATCTTATCAAAGATAATTCATAGGTAGAACCGCTGTGAATAAGAATGTTCAGGGGAGGCCATACAACTCATTGGAAAATTCAGCGGCCCGTCCGCTAAGGGATGTCCCAATCCCTACGCAGTGTTCAAGAGGTTGCTTCCCATAAACAAAGCACCCTACTTGAATATTCTTTTGGGTTATTAACAGTATTCGTGCTGGTGGTGGAGCATAGAGTCGCCTCTGTCCAGTCGCAATCAACAACCAAACTCGCCTACGAAATTTCTGTCCGTGCAAGCAACCCACACAATGTTTTTTTTGAGTTCAACCTCAGCCAAATTACTTCTTCCCGGAATGCGGATGAATTATTTCCCAAATCACAGGCAGGCAACAGGGAAGGAGGTAAGCATCCGCGCACATGCGGCCATGTCAGGTAACTGTGTGTGGTAGGGCAGCCTCGCAGTTGCCACTAGGCCATACAACCGACATGCAAGATTCTTGCCACGGCCGATGATTTATCAAAGGCCACGCCGGCTTGGCGGGTAATCTTCAATTACCAAGTGATACTTCGGATTGCTGCAACCATGTAATCACCATGATGGTCACCAACGTCATAATCGTCATGATCATGATAATTGAGGTAGTCACCATGATGTCTGATGTTTCGAAATCATATACACACAAAGTATTCTGGGAACCCCTGTCAAGTCTTCTTGGTGGCGGCTTGCTTCGTCCTGTGTTCCAGCACGTACACTGTTTTCGAATCCAATGCCAACAGGCTTCTAAGTAGTGGATCCATTCCAAACAGGTCTTGCGGTCGAGAAAGTTGCTTACGTGAAGTATTGTACCCTCAGCCGACGAATCGTCAACCGCCATGCTGGCCGACAGATGTCAAGCACCAAGGGTTTACGTTTTGTGGGTCCCCGGAATGCCCCCAAATTAGCGCTTGCGTGGTACTGTAAGTTCCTTTGGCGTGCCACATGTCAAGAGAGTATTGGTGCTAGAGTATTGAGCTCAAAAGTGCCTGATTGAATACTGAATTTGCTGCTACAACTAAGGGGCACCCCCGATACCGCAAAAGATATGGACTTGGTTCATGGCAGCGAGGTCACCTTCGTGTAGGAAGAAACCACACCAATCGTCCAAATACCTGCCTAAAAGCATTTGGGGGTTCGAACTGGCAGTATTCGTTAAACGAGGGCGGATGCCAGAGCACGCGCATCGGAGAAGGGTGGAATCCGCAGATGTACCATGTGAGAGAGTGGGCAGATCCCCTTGCACATTGAAAAGCAAGAGTGAAGGCAGCTGCTTTCGGGCTCCTCTCTGCAGATATTTTGGCTTGGAGGAGCTGGTCTAGAGATAGGAACGAGGATCCTTCCCCTACTCCAACAAACACTCTCGTCGCCAAATGTCCGCTTTTGCCAGCCCACCCCTGCAAAGCAGAGAAGAGGAATCCATAGGCGCGATTGATTGTAAAGCAATGTAAACGTAAGCGGCCACATGTGCGCTTGCGAAAAATTCACGAGAGCAATATCAATGCAAGCAGGCAGGCGAGTGCAATTGGTGTTGGATACAATTGCTGGAGTGTCTTGCAGATGGTGCTGGTGCTAGGATCTAGGACAGCTAAGCTGCGGAGGCAATCAGGAGACGTGTGATGATCGTCGCGGCCAACATGTGCGTGGTCAGGGCAACAACGTTTTTGGAGGCGACAAAGTTTTCGTTGCGAATATCTCTCCGGTGTGCAGGGTGAGCAGATACAACAGGCTTGCCTGATGAGAGCTGAAGACGTTGGGGTACAGTGCATGCAGGAGGGGGTATGTACATCAACTGCTAGTGTCAAAAGAGGGACATCGCTGAAGACTCATCAAGTCACGAGGATGCACTTTTGCACATACTCTTTACGTTAAACCTCGGAGCGCTTGTTTTATTTGGACGTGTAACTGCCTGCGGGCTATCCTGATGGGGACGACAAGAAATGCTGTCCTTGGGTCCTTGAACATGTGTCTTGTAAACTGAAACACAAGCCTTAAAGGCTGTCTTGTGCAGCGGTGGAATTCAGTACGCGACTCGGTTGACATGGCTCCCCACCCTTGAACCCATAGTTCTGTGGGTTCAAGGGTGGGGAGCCTTTCATATCTGCATATCTTTATGGATGCTGATGTTGTATACGCAATATCAAGAAGTTGGGAGCAATCTTCAGCCCCAAACGTAATGCACTTACCTCCTGAGATGCAGTTAGCAGCCAGCATCTCAGGAGATTGACTGGATAGGTCATGGCCCTAGGACTCGCCTTTTTTCGATTCTTAAAGCCCACTAGCGTTAGCATGTTTAATGTGTAAAAAAAGGAAACTGCACGATCTGGAGTACAAGGTTGACACAAGTACCTCGGAATGTATAAAATACAACTCTCTCAGCGATAATGTGCAAAACTAAATCAGTGCTGGGCATGGGAAATATCAACCAAGTTTGCTAAGAGCAAACACGCCTCAAACTGACGCCGATCTAGGCAAGGCATGCCCGTATCCGGGCTACTCTGTGCGTGATGATGGAAATCAGCTTCCCAAGCGCTAAGCTCCTCTGTTGTGTAGCATCTGCACACAGAATGAAAACAACGACAGCGTGGTCATGACAACATGACAACGTTCCGCAACGACAACGAAATACTAGTATTCATATCACGAGGAAAACATTTCGGAATCAACAAGCTATTGTAACGACGCGAAATAGCCCTGAAACTTCATGGTAGACAATTAGCAAAGAATTATTGAATGAATTCGCCTGCATTCCCTGAATTAAACTTCATGGATATTACTCGATAGTACAATCTTCAGATATCTGTACGCGAGTAGAGTCACCGCATTCAACTTAAAAGTGTGCGATGGAAATCCGGCATGTCAGAACACAAGTTTTCAGAAAGGCTGCGATGTCTTCGAGCTTGTTTGTATTTAAACAAGGAAGGCTAAAGGGGCTGCGATTCTGATCCTGATGCTGACTGAGAGCGAGTTCTTATGGGTTTGATAAAATGCAAAACCATGCATGGAAGTCCCTTTTCTGATTCTTCCATCCAAACCGGTAACGATAGGGAGACAACTACATTTGCTACAACAATCATAGTCAATACCTGGCGACTAGATAATCGAATATTGAGTTGCGGTTGAGCTACCAAAACCTATGCAAGATATTTACGAGGTGGAAATCGTCACTCAGTTGCAACCCAACTCAATTCACACCCTGCGCTTGGATCTCAGTCACAAACACTCTACCTTATTCTCAAGAAAATATCTCATTAACTTCTGTGGTTTCATGAGATGCCTGTGTGAGTGATTGCATGCACAAAATGTCTCATCAAATATACGACGGCACATTGTCCGTATTTGGCACAGAACATATATATGTTCATTGAGCTACGTCACCTTTCCGTGCTATGTTGGTTTGCAAATTCAAATGGCGTTTGCAGTGACATCTCGTGCTCCTCCCGTGAAAATGTACTCAAAGTCCATATGAAATACGAGTTCTTGTAATCGATGCAAACGATGCCATATCATATATCATCACTGAAAAAGGCATGTTTTCAATTATTTGCTTGACCAGATTTCAGGTCCTACATCATCACAAGTATTTAACTCGAAACAGGCAAGGACCACCCTCCAGTGAGAACCGTTCCTATCGCAATGTACCTACAGTTACACTCATCAACGCCACCGTACGCACCGTTGAGCCTCTTCATAAACATGCGAACGTGATGCACTGTGATTTGCTCCCATTTGAGTGCTCTCTTGTACACACTGTACAGAGGCTGGCCTGGCGCAACGCGTGCTGCAGCTCGTCAGCGTGCACGTTGATGTGTTTCGACACGCGCGAAAGGAAGAGAACAAATGATCGCAATCACAGCCATGTTGTCGATAATCATATCGATGATATGAAGAAGAAGAAGAGTAATAATGCTGAATATTCGGATAGATGATATTATTGATATTGATATTATTGAAATATGAATAACGAAGATGAAAATAACAAATGGTTATGATTAGAATTTTGAATTTTGAAAAATAATGATAATATACATTATCATTATTATCAACAATGCTACCATTATGAAAACAATCATGCTGATAACATAATGATATTCATCCTGGCATCAGTCATAATGATAAAACTTTGTACACGAATGATACTGATATTCATCACATTGATGTTACAATTCATAACAATGAAAATGATCATAATGAATATTTGTGATTTTGCAGTAAATAAACAATGACAATGACAATATTGATACCTTTGATAGTGCACAATCAACAGTATAAGTGATCTCATTGTGCACTATAATCAATTTAGGTGAATGAAGAGTGTCAACGAGAAATTCGATTGGACCTAAGATGAACAGTATTAATATAAGTGCAAAGAGCGCATTAAATGATAATCATGACCAAAAATGAAGACATGAACACGAACGGTAATGACAATGAATACAATATTGAGATGGAAGGCAGCAAAATCATTGTTCGTAACAATAATTAAGAATGAAATATCAAAAAATGAACCTTAAAATGTCATAATCATGACGCTTAAAACAATAATTATCATGCTTATCATGACACAGATACTGATCGTAATGATGACAACAACCAACAATACAATAATGATAACAATAATGCTAATGATAATGATATAAATAACAACAATAACAACGATAGTACAAAAATGATTGAGGTTATACTAATAATTATAATGATAATAATAATGAACCCCCGTAGACGGGTATGGTTCAGGGGCTATCCCCCCTAGCCACTGGCGCTGGGGCTCGGAGGGGACGCTGTGGAGCACCGAGGCAGTACCTTATCTACCCTTCTCTAACGAACAACATCAACCACAACAACCACAGCAATTCTCGTAGTAATGACTATGTTTCAGTTGAATGTCATAACATTAGGAACTACGACAACAATCATTACAATGATGATGATATCAATTGTCATAATACTGCTGAAAATGCATATACCGAAAATTGCAATAATGATACTGAGAACAACAATAGTATCAATAACTTTTACGATCATGATCTATTGGATCTCGAGTGCCACAATCATTTCACTTTGTGGCACTCGCATCAACATTCGAGATGAGATGTGTAATCGGTTGTATTGATGGATCGCTAGATTAAATCAAAGTGATTATACCCATATCCTTGACACCATGAAAACTTGTTATAACTTTTATGATTATTTGGTAAACAGGAAAATGAATGCGAATCGCATGAACGATTACCATGAGGACAGGTCGTTCGAAACGCTTTCGATGATCACCCACATCCATAGAGTATATCAGCAATCCCGGAAAATATACGTGCACCTGCATAGTGAAATCGTTTTATTGATGGAACACACGGGTCAAGAAAAACGACCAAGCAAATCGCCAATTCACTTACGTTGAACTGGTACTGCTTGGAGTTTTTGATGATGGATCACCTGAGAACAGCAAAGTGATTTTACGAGTCGCGGAAGGAATCACCCGGACAACCGGTGGTTCAAAGGAGGTTAACGGATGAATCACTGGTGTAAGTTGAAACATATGCGCCCATTATGGTGATATCATCACCATGATCACTGGTGCCTTAAAGTTTTTCACTACGAAACGCTTCCGGAATGTGCACAACGATTAGGGCAATCGCTTAAGCTGCCACTATGACAACTGTTGTTCCAAAAGTATTTGATGATCGATTGCACGTGTCAGATGAGAACACCAATCGCCTGAAAAATCACCATGACACCTGGTGGTTCAGGAGGTTCTTTGGGTTCCATCATTCAAGCAAAATAGTATATTACACCGAAGTCCGAAACACATTACAGATGACTGGTTGTACTAGAGATACTATTCTATACCTACTGCTGAAACCCAATATTTCACCGCTTGCACCTCCGTGTACGGGAAAACGATGGACCGTGCCCTCGGTGAATCCCGTGGATATAGCGGCGGGAAACATGGAGGCAGGGACAGTGGCGGAGGAAACAGCGGGTGAGCGTGTTCGTATGCACGATTTTTGCGCGGGTTTGATGTTGTTCCCTCATTTCATCCCGTTTATTGATCTAGGGTTTAAATGAAAACGTTGGTATGTATGGAGCACGTGGCTTCGAGTTTTATCGTTTTCCGTTTTCGTAATTTTATTTCGAGTTGATTGATACGAAACGGAAGCTTGGATTCCGTTTATGCGAGCTATCGGAAGAGCATGCAACTGAAGATCTTTGAAAGACACTAGGAGCTGCATGGAAAATACATCAGCATCCATCAACCCCACGATTCAGTACTGTAGGCAGCTGGATATGAATCCTATATATTTGATTTGTACAACAAACGGATTGACCCATGCTTCATCCCATATCGATTTTCAATTATTCTCAAACAAGTTCAGCAGCATACTGATATGGCACAATCAGAGCTGTCCAGATTAACAACACAGTGGCGCCGGTTGCGCGAAAGCATAAAGTCTCAGAATTTGAGATGAAGCGTGTCACTTTATCCCTTATTCTTCAACAACAAAATTTTGGGTTTGGATAGACGAGCGTGTGTGGACTCGAATCCCAGGAGACATCCCTTGAATGGCCTTTCAAGATGCTTTGAAAACGATGCCCAGGAAAGCCTTCAACAACAGTCTCCAAGACACTTTGATTGTGGTTTGGTGCGTTGCATTCTCTAAATATATTTCGATACATTGACGTACTTCCCTTTTGCAAAACAAATCTTTGTTCATTGTGACACAGGAGACGAAAGCCACACCAATTGATCACATGGTGGAATTTGGTAAGCTTGCAATATCACTCCAAGGAAAAGTGCAGCAAGCCTACCTCACATCTGCACATGAAATATGTAGATCCTATAAGATGCACCCAAAAGGATCATAACCAGAGTCCACGCAGGGGCACTGTCATGCATTCTCAAGCAACATCCTTGCTCACATGCTTCTGTGGCAAAGTTATTATTCCAAGACCGGGCTCGAATGAAAGCTTCTGCTGTTGGGATTGCTCCGAGGATGTGCGTCCTAGACGCGCTGTGTGACTAGCTTTCACACAATAAAAGGACAGTAATTCAAGACGGAAACCCAAGTGATCACTGAACAAAACCTAACATCTGTCAGCAAGTGGGCACGAAGTCACATAACTTGGTTCTGCTCAACACTTGGTACTTGAAAGCTCGATCGCTTGAATCATGAAATTCACAAGACATGCCAAGAATGTTCTCAACAAGAATATCAGGCTTAGATTGTGATCAAGCTTCTCTTCGCTCATAAACCCCAACGCATACGGACATATCGATCCATCCCGATTGCGATATCCTTTATTCTGGGACATAAACTCTACATGCTAAGAGAAGCCGCATCAACAAATCACACAGTAGAAGTAAAATAGCACTCCAAGGAACGGTGCACTAAACCTCAAAAATACCTGCAGATGAAAAATATAGATTTTGTAAGATGCGCCCCAAAGAATCAAAACCCGAGGGACACTGTTATACGTATGTGGGGGTCTTCGTCAACTTGATCATGCGCTAAGTTCTATTGGTACACAGGGTTGCGCGAAGTTCTATGGATGCACAGGGTATCCTTAAAAACGCATTTGTCATGTTGAAACATGTATTTCGCCATCCAAGAAGAACGCTCCTCGCGATGTTCATCAAGATAGTTTGCGATAGTTGTGAATCAGTATCACAACTATCCCAATCGACTTGTCACATATTTTTGCCGCCCCGTAAGCTTGTTCCTTGGTGCACCTTCGAGGATTCATTCACAGTTTAATCAAGCATGTCTGCACCAGCTTCTTCAATTACGCATATAAACAAGACAAACAAATCGATTTCACGCCGAACATATAAACACAGTCTCCAGGTTGCCATATTGCTGCATTATACACCAGCCTGTATGTGTTTCCGCAGTGATGTGTTGTGAGTTTTGGAATCCGAATACATTTGGAAGACCTGCTGCATTACATGCTCTCGCAGAACATTGATTCTACAGCAATAATTGAGAGTATGTATACGTCTGTGTGTATGATTGATATATGCTTTCGATGTTGGTGTAACGTTTACGCTTGTCCATTGTGAATTTGTTTTCAAGAGTGCTGTTCTTGAAATACACCTGCATGAATTGATATTTGCTACTTGGGTTACCAGAGCTCGAGGCAGACGACATCTTGTCAATCCAAATCGCCGCGGTGGCCAGCAGCAGGTACAT